>AWOL01S0018541.1:0-12319 GCA_000715115.1 Nicotiana otophora
TGAAGACCTCCATTTCTCATCATAAGCATTATGCAAAATTGAGTTCTTCTGACTCAACTCTTCCACAGCTACATCTCTTACCAAATGTCTTTTGGATGTAGGTATCGTCTTATTACGAATAAAATATAATTTAGGAGTTTGAATTCTTGCAAGTGAGATCTACCACACGATCTAGAGTAAGACGAAAGAGTGACAATCCTAAATGCCATATAGCCTCCTGCTTATAAGTGTGGTGCACAACACACCCATAAACAAGACTTTACTAGACATGGCTTATAGACTCCCTAGGATAGAACTACTCTGATACTACTTTTGTCACGACCCAAATCAATGGGCCGCGATGGGCACCCGGTGCCTTACTCAACCGAGTACCAACGTAACATATCTTTCGTATCATACTATCATAGGTAAATGAACCATAAAAGCTCTCATGAGATAACTAGAATAAAGCATGAGGGAATACTCGACATAGGATGATCCAACATGATATATCGACTTATACATATGACGTACGGGCCTATAAGGCCGGCATGATCCTTTATATACTCAAAACATAGGCCTACAAGGCCATACAAGTATCCATATACATGATATCTGTCTACAAGCCTCTAAGAGTAGATAAATATCATAAAGGTCAAGACAGGGCCCGCCATACCAATCAATACATGTCCAAATTATACTGACAAAATAGGCAACTCCAGAGTAAATGGAGTGCACCAACACTTCTGCTGAGCTGATAGCCTACTTGGAGGACTCTCAACCTGTCTATCAGGACCTGCGTGCATGAAACACAGCGTCCCCAGGCAAAAAAGACGTCAGTACAAATAAAGTACCGAGTATGTAAGGCAGGAAAAGCCGTATACAATAGACATGAAAGAAACATGGAGTAAAAGACTCAACTTGTACGTCTGAATAGCTCTGTGAATCATGAAACATTTATAATGTCATGCATATGTATATAAATGTCATACCATGCATAGGTATAGGCGTACATAACATCATCGAGCCTTTGAGGGCATCCCATCATATCATCTCGACCACTGTGGGCAGAATCATCAACGTATACCAGCTGATCAGGTGGTGGTGCGTATATAAAACCGTAACCTTTTTTCATATCCCATATACGTATAATATACGTGTATATAAATGCCATCTGGTCATGGGTCAATGTACATGCATAAATGAATGAAATGCATAAGAAGTGAGTTAATAAGATCTCTCAAAATGTCATAAGATCAATATGCCTTCGGATAAACTTTATCAACTACGTATTTTTCTGAGACCCATGAATAGAATATATAATAATAAGGCACATGGGGAATCAAGAACATAGGCACCTCTAGTACTTTTATGAATAGAGTCATTTATGAAAGTTGTGCATTTGCTCGTTTCGTTTGTATCGTATGGATCATGCCAAAAGGAAAGAATGAATAGCCTTAACATACCTGAGCCGATTCTCTTGACAATTCCTCTAACACACGTCAATTGCGACAAAACACGTAACGGCGAGATCGAAGTAGGGCAAATCCGTATGATATTCTTGAGAAAGATTGTACCGTGCTCCCTTAGAATTTGAAATTCACGCTGCTATAGCATTATAGGGGTTCATATGAATTCCTTTTTAGAATTCTCATCCGATACTAGCAAGCATTTATATTCCCTTAAATGATGTAGGGAGGTGATTTTATAATGGTGAGTGGGCCCCACTTTAGATGATGACTAGCCAACAAATTCCCTAAATAGGTCACCTAGCCCTTAGCCAAAGAGTCATTTGTTACATAAATAACTTGCTGCCACGTTGGGTCTCCATTAAGCTTATCCATCATTTCGTAATTAGCTAGTTAATCTCTCATTAAACTAATAATTAACCAATGTCCCACACAATTAAGTAATATCCTAATTTAATTAAAATACTAGTCACTTTTAACACAATTTATATACCTTACTATTATGGTCATGTGGTACCTTGTATGACACTAGTTTATAAATACCGGGTATTATAGCTTGGACTGTATTTTATCCCAAATTGACAAACTTCAACGAATACTCATTCTTTGATTTGTTTACCCTCTAATCTTCACGGCAATCACTTATCACTTGTTACAAATAGCATAAATACTTATAACCTCAAAAATAATCTCATTCCCGAGCTTACGTCAATTAACTTACGGTGAAACTTTAACGTACGAAATGTGGGATGTAACACTTATGACGAAACTTTAACGTACGAAAATGCGAAATGTAACAAATACTACGGGATATAACATCGTCGTAATACTGCGGAGTGTAACATCGACGTAATACTGTGAGGTGTTACATGCGCCTTGTTGAACTAGTAAACAAATCATTACAGGACAAATACGTTCAGTCCTTTTCAGTTGGACAAGACAAGTCGTGTACTTAATTTGTACTGTTTTTTCCGAACTGTTGCATAACGCATATTGTGCATGCGCCATGTTAAACTAGTAAACGAATAATTATGGTATAAGTGCGTACATGCCTTTTCAGGTGGAGAAGAAAAGACATGCATTTAATTTGTAATATTTTCTGAATTGTTGCATAACGCATATTGTACATACACCATGTTAAACTAGTAAGCGAATTCTTATGGTACATGTGCGTACATGTCTTTTCAGGTACAAGTGTGCCATGTGGACAAGACAATGCATGCATTTAAATAGTGCATCTTGTACGGTACGTCATGCCGAACTACCTCCATTTTCGTTCTTGATAAGCAGAACCATTATATCTTTTGAAGTTATTCATTTAACCAAGCTTTTCCAAAATGACTTACCTTTAATAAATTATTTAAGAAGAGGCAAAAGGGTGAAGGTAGCTCAAAATATCCACATGGCATGGGTCAGAAAGTGAAAATAATTGATCCCTTTCTTGAAAATAAATATGCTAGATTGCTATACTGATTTGGTAGATGATAAGTGGTATGGTGTTTTACGTCCCGTAGAAAATAAGCCCCCATATATATATATATATATATATTGCAGGACACATTATTGAGGGGGAAGCGTATTCTACAAATCCTGAAGGTGTGCGAATTTACGGTGAAAACCAACAGTGGGTTTCCCTACACTCAAAAAGGTGCGATTATGAGGTCTTATGTAGTTGGCATGGGCTAGATGTACTACAAGCATTGTAGGATACATTCCAAACTTACACACACATGTATGAACCAGAAGTTATTCGGCATTTCATGAAGGAGATCTTAGAGATAGAAAAGGTACTAGCCGTTCATCATGCACTGGATGATCTTAACTACTTCCAAGGGACTGAGGATCAGTATTGGGCTTTATTAGAGAAAGAAAAATTTCATAGAGATATTGATTTTCCTGTGGAATGGGAGGGTCTACCAAAATATCTACCACAGACATTGGATATCGGCGTGCCATATTATTGTAGAAACAAAGCAAGTGATCTTATTCATGATAGTGATGAAATACGATAAATGTGTGATAATTGGGGGCGAGATTATGATGCCCTGGGTCCGGACGGATGCAAACACGATGTTGACGAAGAAAATGATAATGAAGACCCCGACCACAATAACAATGAATTAGTGCCCAACAGTGACAATAATGACGAATGAAAATGTCTTATTTTTCAAATTTTATATGTTATGTTTTCTATTGAATTCTCAATGCTAAGTGTCAATTAGAGTTAACACTATTGGAAATACAATTTTATTTAATTGATATTACAAACACACCTATTAAACACACTTCTAAAAATACTAATAATATGCCTGATAACTGCCAATATTTGATGAACTTCCACCACGAGCTGAATTGCCACCGCGTCCCAAACCGACTGTAGGACATTTATGGCGATTGTGTCCTGTTTGGGAACATAGACCATATTTACGTGCGTCTATAGGATCTCCAACATTAATTTGGTTCAATATCCGCATTCTCTTTTGCACTCCCCTGCTACGCAAAAATGCCTTGTTACAAACCATTGCAAATGGTTCCAGCAGCCAAAAAACTCATAAGCCCATGGTTGGAAGTACCCGCTATAGATATTTGTGTATACAACTATACTATATTCTCTATCAATATACCTCGTCATTGTAAACCCATTATGTTGAAAGCACTTCATGACATGAGAGCATATCATGTGATAAATTATCCATTTACAACATGAACATAATCGCGTACTCTCATTGATGGGGTGGGTATTATTACCGCGGTCTTGATGCAAACTGATTCGAACTTCAAAAATATTTTGGTCACTGTAATATTACAAATATGTATGCCACTGCGACCACTTGCTATAAGGCTCAAACTGTTGCATCGATTTTGGCATAATTAGAACACCCCTTTCAACCAAGGAGGATGAACTGTGGAATCTATCAACAAACCTCTCTGCTAGCTGCTTCAATGACATCCGCACCATGCCAGTGACTGGAAGTCCACAGGCTGACTTTAACAACCCATTGAAAGACTCTGAGACATTTGTATTCAAAATTTCTCATCTTCTGTCACCATCCTTCTGCAGAGTCCATTTCTTAATCTCAAGATCCCTCAACCAAATATAAGCTCCTTCGTCTTTCTGCCTAATCAATTCCATCTGCATCAAGAATTTCCTCTTTTGATGATTTGTTGCAACCAACAACATTAGATCATGCAACCTATTATTTGGATAAACCCGTTGGAAGTTAGTATTCAAGTGACTAACACAGTAACGGTGGTAGCCGTACGACTCCTTCCATTCATCCAAAGCAAACATAAACCTTAAAATGACAATGTGCCGATCATATATTAGACAAATACCTGAACATTGTCTCACAATATGCTCCTTCAAGTAGTTTAAAACTATGTCCAAGTCTCTTGACTCTCATTGACAAAAATACCAAAAGCAAGGGGAAATATTTGGCCATTAGAATATACCCCAATGACAATCAACATCTTTATATCGTACTTCCCGTCCACATATATATTGTCCATAGAGATTACACGCCGATAATGGCAAAACCATCATTGGATGGTTTAAATGCCAGAACACATATCTGAATATGTTTTATGGAATGTCAGGACATAAATCGTGCTTCCATTCAACAACTGTCCCGGGATTAAAGTATTGCAAAGCAGCCATGTACCTCGGTAGAGCAGCAAATGACTTATCCCAGTTGTCATAAACAATCTCAAACGCACGTTTATGCCTGAGAAATGCCTTTATTTTGGTAATGGTACACCCGTATACCTACGCAACTAATGTTATGCACTCTTTCACCTTGTACCTTATGGACGACTCAATGTATGGAATCAAGACAAGGAAAATCAAATCAACGTTCAAGTTAAAATGGTTCCCATTGAATGTGTCCATATTACAAGTGCTTGCCAATGCATTTACCAACCACCCACATATTAGTTTTTACCTTTCTCCCACTCAGCATTGACTTACAACCTTGGTTCCATCTACAAACTACTTTATATCATTTTTTAGATGACTCAACAACCTCGATCTCAAGACATTTTTTTATGTTGTAAATTTGCACCGCCCTACTGAGGCGAGCCTTGTCATTGAAAAGCATATTTTTGCAGAGCTCCAGTGGTCTACTTTCATCTCACATTATTGTACGAATATCATAAAGATACCTTGTAAGGGCATCCACATCCGGCATACTTGGCAAGTGATCAAGGTAGGTAATCTTCCTTGAATAAAAGGGCACATGCAACTCGTACACCGTTGGTCTAACAGTTGGTGGAGTCTGCATATACTGAGTATGTTGAGTGGTGGCATCATATGATCCGTCATCAAATCTGGTTGCTCATTGTCACTCTCATATGTGAAGTGTGGTTCCTCATCATCGCTCTCATTAGAAGGGTGCTTCATCGCCTGAATCATCAGCGTTGATCACCGTCATATTCCTCACTATGTGCATCTGCCATCTCCTGATTCAAAATATCATCATCGCCCTACTGAGTTAGAACAATACCATCACGTTGCTTATTTTCCCTGCACAACCAATCAAATAATTAATATTTTGTACATCTCAATATAATATATTAATTTTAACACTAAAACGTATCATTCATAATTTGTAGATAGCCCATGATGCACATTATTAAAATTACTAATGACTCGAGGATGGACCATCATGATCCATCCCTCCAAAACTAGATAGATTCCACTGTTGGTTGGCTTATAACTTGTAAAATTCATATTTGGCCGGTAACCCCTATGAAAGATATAAGAGTTATTACTATTATTATATATAAAACAAATAGTTATACTACAACAAGGTAAATTATAATTTATCACTCAACAAGTAAATTCTGTAAATTTGGTGACCTTCCATGCTACTGCATTTGCGAGAAATTATGCCCTCACTCCTCGTTAACCTGTGGAGATAAGCTTAGATCTGGCCAGACTCTTTCGTACGAAACCTGTTCGGATAAAATAGCTCTAAAAATACCACCAGATAGTTGACTGTTAGCCTTAGTTTGCGGAACATTAGTATTGGTGACGTCTTCGGACTTTACGTACATTTACAGTATGCTTAACACAAGAAAAATCATGTGCTCATCCGGAGTTCTCAAACAATCTTGAGAGTTTCATTGTTATCGATGTTAAACTAGGCATAACAAGCTACATCTTGTGGAGTAAGGGAATACAGATATCTTTCGATTACCTTAAGATTAACTGAACATTTACTCACACTCATTCTTTTATAAATTAGAGATACCAATTTGTGGTACTCCAATGTGAGTGACACCTTAACAATACACTGTGTAGAACAACAATAGTGCATCAAGTTATTCTCCACCACAGTCTCACCGCCCCAATATAACGCAACCCTAATTTTTCGCTCATCAGACATCGTAGCAAGAATCAAAGAGAACTTTGTATATATTGATGAAAATGAAGGGATGTATAAAGGATATTGAAGAACAAAGGCAAATTGGTTCAAATTTTTTCAAGAATGAATATTCGGCCTTATAAATTTCTTAGGCACGTGAAATGTTCATATAGCGCATGTAATATATGCGTTGTACACATAGCTCATGTATTACATGCGCTATAGTGTCAATTATCACGGCAGTCATAATATGCAGTATACATGCGCTATACGTTAACGGGGTAACTAGCCGTTAATGTATAGCGTATATAAAACATGTGCTATATATAAAACGGTTCTCATCTCTTTTTCACGCCTATTTTGATTTTTTGAGTCCAAAAACTTGTTATTTAGGTTCGGGACTCTCTTAATGATGCTTAAGGCAGAGAACACAGACTATGAACAAGGAGTTGCAAATATTTGTGCAATGTCCTGTTTTTAAGTACCAAGCCCTAAGTGAACCATAAAATTTATAAACGATAACAACAATAGCTAGCCACGTAAGGTGATGACGAAAACTTGTAAATATTCACTAGATTAAAATGACCGTTACATGTAACTGCTCTTATTTCCTCTCCTTTTAATATTCAGAAATCATAACCGTGGAAAGAAAAATAGAATATCTATAACCGACCCCATACTTTCCGCACCATAGAAATACTGTGACAACAATTCTCTCTTTCTTTCCCCTCTATTCTCGCTCCTTTCTTAAACATATTTAGCTCTTCATCAAACTTACTTTTTCTTTCGACTATGATAGCAAAGATTCGAGAAATAATTATTGTATGAGAAATGGAAGCAAGCAAGAAAGAGGGGGTGTCTTGTACCAGGTTACAGAAGAAAGCACCCTCTTCTCTACAATTAGAAGATAAGATGAATGGGGATGGTAATTTCAGAGTGCCTTCCAATTTCATGGAAGAAGCTTCCTCTCATTGTGCCATTCCTTTGTTATCTCCACTTATATTTTCTAGCACATCTCTGAATGAAAATGTCAAGTGTGATGATAACATTATAAATGGAAAAGCCAAACATATCATTCAGGGAAATAATGCTCCTATGGAGAAAGGTGGATGGCAACATCCTGCCTTAGGGACATATACAGAACCTTCGACCATTTTTGCCTTGTTTCAGTCGCAATGTGCCCTTGCCAACTCGGGGCGTTAAGGTTTATAGTATTTGATTGGCTCCTGCAGTTGTATAACCTGGTGAATTAGACGTACTATTTTCCAACCTTATGTGAATTGTTTTCTTTTCTTATGATATTAATAAGTCGAACCTTTTGCTCTTACATCATAGTCAGAGGTTAAGGATCGCGTAGTCTGTTTGCGTTGTTTACCTTGTAAACATATTTTGTTTTCTTCTTGGTATTTCATTTGATATTGTGTAAATCATGCAACTATTTTTAGGTGCGAAAGTCTTTCTTGGCTTCCTAACAGTTTGAGAGGAAACTCTCCTCCTCCTTGTCGTCATTAATAAAGTTATCATGTTTTGGAAACCAAATGGATGATCATTACTTGATAAAAATGTGAGGGGGCAAATTTTTAATATCTTACCTATAAAAGAAATACTAGCATAAATTTTACTATATGGGTCACATAACTAACACTACTTATGTGAGTTTAGTTTATTTTTTGACAAGTGAATTAATGTTCTTACTTACTTATTTTAAAGCATAAGCTAAAAAAGGCAATATTTAAGTCTACTCTCTTTCCTAATTAGAGGATTAACTAATGGACAATAAAAGAAAAAGAAAAAAGAAAAACTCTCCCAAGATCAACGATTTCTAGCTAGGTCTGCTCTTTGATAAAAAATATTTTTTATTGAAAATCTAATTTCTTAGGATCCATTCTACGATGAAGAAGAAAACATACACTTTGTGCTAAAAAATATGAAGGAACACTTTGCTGAAGAAGTATAGGCTGTGGGGGACTGTCACGTTAGCTGTTTCATCCTTTTCTTTTTAAAATTCATTTTCTTTTTTAAGTTTGACATAGTTATTCTTTTCTTGTACTAAGTAATTGAATTATTAGACAATGCGATTAGAGATATTTTAGTGTGATTGCTATTCTCAACTTGTTTATTGCGTTGAAGACTGCATAGATCATAATGCATTCTTTCACCTTGGTTTGCTTTTTTTTCTTTATTATAATAATATGATAATATAATAAAAGAGATCTTTTTCTTTCTCTTTTTCTTTTATTGTCCATTAGTTAAGCCTCCAATTTGAAAAAAAGTTGGCTTAAACATTGCATTTTGTAGCTTATGCTTTAAAATAAGTAAGTAGGAATATGAGTTCACTTCTAAAAAAAATAATTAGACTCACATAAGTAATGTTTGTTATGTGACTCACATATTAAAATTTCTCGCATCTTCTAGATTACGGTGAATTCCTCTACGTTTTAGTTTCATTATTTCTTCCCCTGGTAACCAATCTTCACCAGTGCTGCAAATCACTGCCTTCCACATGGATTTTCATTATCCACTCACTTAAATATAAATAAATCAAAGTCAAAAGGAAAGTGAGGTATAATGCACATCCGGGGATATAGTAACCAATGTTTACACCAAGCCACGTCAATTTACCTTTCATGGTTACATAATAAATTGAGATTATAATCTGTGTCGATTAACTATATAAATTAGAGATGCATGTGCAATAAAGAGACGTAATGTAGGTGTGAACAAACTTTTTCCGATAAAAATACCAACAGGCTAAAGACTTGATCTATTTTGAAATTTTTCTTCTTTAATTTCCATTTGCTAACACAGGGGTAAGAAATGTGCAATAAGGTAACAAACTATGTCCTAATATATGAATGAATGAACATCGCACTTCATCGAAACCTAACCTTCCTCCCAAACACCAGTAAGAGCTGCAATTAAACTCAACTGTTACAAGTCCCATATCACAACACATGCAAATTGGGAATATATTGGCATGACTGATCCAAGAAGTACACAGTTCATGGAACTATCCTAGAGGTATCATGAGCACAATTCAGCTAAAATAACAGACAAGAGAGAGAGATACCACTGTATTAAATTAAGCCAAAATGTTCCAAAGGCGTACGTACAACACAGGAAAATTATACATTCCTCTCAGATCAAGTTCAAAAGCTCAACAAGTAATCCATATGGCCAAGCAGCAGCTCTTTTACTATATACATACACTCGGCCAACCAAAAAACTTCTCTAGCAATGAGCATTAAGCAACTTAGTCTCCTCGAGTTTTAACTTTCACTAAAATGCCAACAACAAAATAAGTAATCAGCTTGATTGGTTCTTCAATTTGAGCTCCTTTACTGCCAAACCAGGTTTTCCTTCAACTGCCTCAGAAGTCAAACTCTCCAGTTGCCTGGACAAGTAACCAATGAACCAAATAGATCAACTCAGGGATAAAAATAACAGCAACAATGACAAGGGACCTTTTTAGCAAAGAAAATAAAATGCAAATCAGAACAAAAGGTTCTAAATCCAACCTTATTGAAAAGAATGTCTTTATTATTTATGTGCATTATGCCATCCTTAAGGGTGCATTTCCACCTGCTCTTTGTACGGGTCACCTACAGAAGCTTGTATCAAGTCAGCTTTGTAGCACATCAAGACTGATACGACACTTTCGTTTTTCATGATAAACAACAGAATGGGGCATACAAAATCTTCCCCTCAATACATTAACAAAAACGATATTTTAACCTTGTCAAACTGAGCCAAAACTAGATGCGCTGTGTTTAGATCCTCCCCTTGGTCCACATCATCAAAATCGTCGTCATCGTTTTCGTTCAAGGGCTCATCATCATCATCAACATCATCATTCTGAAGGACGGGAGCAGGAGTAGGCGCTTGCATATCTAAAGGATGTAAAGAAGAGATTGCAGCAGCATCAGAAGGAGGATAAGTTATAGCCATAAAGACTATGTAGCTGAGAAAATTACCATTTGGTGCTGGTGTGTTGACTATATTATAGTCTTCATTGACCACCCCTTGATAACCATAGATCTTCAAGTTGGAAAATAACAAATAAGGTTACTAGAATACCATTCGAAAGCTATCAGATTTCATGTTTGTCAAATAAATATGACAAGGAGAAGAGAATAAAGAAGTTCTCATCTTCACTCCAATAAAAGAGCTAGAAAGCTTCCTCAAGCATTATACATTATAGGATAGGCACAATAGTAAAAACAGAGAGAAACATGCACACTAAGCGACACTTCTACCTATTAGTTGATCATAGTCCAGAACTGAGGACAGAATCTAGGAATGGATGCGGCAGCTAATTATTCGTGAAAAAGATAACATATCTCAGTCAAAAGTAGAATAGAGTAGCATTAGTTATTTATTTACTCACTTCATCATAAGTTGGATAACCAGGTGACTTTTCACGTAGGTTAAGAGAGAAAAATTTCAATAATTTGTTATAATTGACTGTTTAAGAAAATAGTAGGAAAATGTGAAAGGGTATGAGATTGCACATTAAATTC
This sequence comes from Nicotiana otophora, assembly GCA_000715115.1. Taxonomy (NCBI): domain Eukaryota; kingdom Viridiplantae; phylum Streptophyta; class Magnoliopsida; order Solanales; family Solanaceae; genus Nicotiana; species Nicotiana otophora. The sequence goes on from AWOL01S0018541.1 coordinate 11,335, forward strand.
TGACTGCCCTTTAATAATAGAATTGCTTTCTGATATAGTGGGCTTCGCCATTGAAGGAAAACGAAGGTTTTTGTCCTGGTCAAACTAAACGGAAATTAGGTCAACCATAATGGATCAGGCCATACTGCTCTTATGAAAACAAAATTAGTTTCACTTTTTTACAAGTAAAAGAAAACAGCATTAGTTTACATTGGCTTGAATTCTTAGATATAGAAATTTTGGCCTTCAACCATAATGGGTCAGGTAGTTTGGATGGGCAAATCAAGCAGAGATAACAGGGTCCCATTTTATGACAGTACGGTCGTCTGCTGAAAATTCATATCTAAAGTTCTATACAACCATGTAATTTTCATCCAAAATCAGTGTGGAGGAAGAAGAAGAAGAAATTTTGCTGGATTTCTCCTGCTGGATCTATATTTGCACCACTTTGAAAGCAGGGACAAAAGTTGACCACCAGCCCTTAAAAGGAACACTTGGTGAAAGTTTTCGCATTATAACTAAGGTCTGCAGTGTCTTGGGGCAGCTCCAAACCAACCCAAGCATGCCTTATTCAGTAGAACACTGATTCAATGCTACCCAATCCAAATACATGCATATGTTATTTCATTCAAAAGAAAAGCATGCATATGTTATCTGTATCTCATTGAAATNTATAACCAGGTGACTTTTCACGTAGGTTAAGAGAGAAAAATTTCAATAATTTGTTATAATTGACTGTTTAAGAAAATAGTAGGAAAATGTGAAAGGGTATGAGATTGCACATTAAATTCTGACTACCCTTTAATAATAGAATTGCTTTCTGATATAGTGGGCTTCGCCATTGAAGGAAAACGAAGGTTTTTGTCCTGGTCAAACTAAACGGAAATTAGGTCAACCATAATGGATCAGGCCATACTGCTCTTATGAAAACAAAATTAGTTTCACTTTTTTGACAAGGTGGGTTGCTCTGATGGTAAGCACCCTCCACTTCCAACCAAGAGGTTGT
>AWOL01S0018544.1:0-10166 GCA_000715115.1 Nicotiana otophora
AAATCACTCCGATGCTGAATCATTGGTTCAAAAGGTAATCAGAGCTGGCTATTACTAGATCGACATGGAAAAATATAAGAGAGAGTTTGTTCGAAAATGTGACGAATGTCAAAAGCATGCACCAATGATTCACCAACCCGGGGAACTACTCCATTCGGTCCTGTCATCATGGCCATTCATGAAGTGGGGAATGGACATCGTCGGCCCCCTTCCATTGGCACCAGGTAAAGCTCAATTTATTTTGTTTATGACTGACTATTTTTATAAGTGGGTTAAAGCGCAGGCTTTCGAGAAAGTTAGGGAAAAGGAAGTCATCGACTTCATTTGGGTTCACATCATAAGTCGATTCGGGATGCCATCCAAAATTGTGTGTGATAACGAGAAACAGTTCATCGGCAGCAAAGTAAATAAATTTCTCGAAGATCATAAGATCAAAAGAATCCTATCAACACCTTATCATCCTAGTGGGAACGGGCAAGCCGAATCAACTAACAAAAACCATCATCCAAAACCTTAGGAAGGGGTTAACCGACGCCAAAGTGAAATGGAAAGAAATTCTACCCGAAGTTCTTTGAGCATATCGCACAACCTCGAAATCCAGTACCGGGGCTACCCCATTCTTATTATTTTATGGCACCGAAGCTCTAATACCGGTCGAAGTCGGAGAGATGAGCATCCGATTCTGATATGCAACAAAGGAATCAAATAACGAGGCCATGAATACGAGCCTAGAACTATTGGACGAAAGGTGTGAAACCACCCTCATTCGATTAGCTGCCCAAAAGCAACGAATCGAGAGATATTACAATCGAAGAACTAGTCTTCGATATTTTAATGTCAGGGACTTAGTGCTAAGAAAAGTCACCCTCAACACTCGAAATTCTAATGAAGGAAAATTGAGTCCGAATTGGGAAGGATCCTACCAAATTCTCGAGGTCACCGGAAAATGGTCTTACAAGCTCGGAACAATGAATTGGGAACAACTACCTTGCAATTGGAACATATATCGCCTGAAATGGTACTATTGCTGAGGTGTACTTTATTTATTCCTTTTCTATTTTTAGATTAACACATGCAGGTAGTCGACAAGAAACGACGACAGACTTTTTAGCAAACGACACGAAGTCCTTAGGTCTGAAAGCACGTGTTGCACTTTTTTTCCTCAGACAGAGTTTTTGTCCCAAATGGGTTTTTTCGGTAATATTTTTAACGAGGCAACGATGAATCATACTAACTTAGAATCAAGCCCTATTATGAATCTACATCGGAGGTCCATTCGACATTATCTGAGGTTCCTTTGCAATAAACCTCGAATACTGGGGGGGAGGGGGGGTACCCTCGGATATGCATTATCTTCGAATATCAACTCTACCCTCGGATATGTGTTATCTTCGAATATCAACTCTAAAAAGGAAACTACTTCATAAAGGGAAGATCTCGATAAATAAGATTTATTGTAAGGGTCAAATAGTCAAATCGAACCGTACCCATATAGATTGTTCGAACCCTGTTTCGATCGAGAATAAAGAGAAGTATGTTCCTTACAAACATCTTATGCTTTAAAATTAGCAGAATTTCTTTTATCTTCCTTCTTTGCAAAGAGCTACGTACTTTCAAATATAAACAAGCCCAAGGGCAATACTTAACCGGAATACGAACAATCTCTCCCTCACTGGGGGACTGCCATCCGACTCAAACAGCCCAAGTCATTGGGCATTGAGAGCAAAAGACCTAATAGGCAATGCCCCGATTTCTATAAATCACGGCCACCCCACTCGAGAACTACTATCTCGGGTAAGCCCAGATAAAATGGGAAAACAAGCCCAATGGGTAACTCCCGAACTAAAAGGCTACGACCAATTTAACACGGCTTGGAGATGTTCGAATCCGTAACAAAAATAGGCCTTCAAAAAATAAAAAAAATTTCTTTCACAACCGGTTCTAAAAGGCTACCCTCGGCAAAATCTCAGACTTAAGTTGTTTTCTGGGAAAAACTTTGATAAACATCGAACCCCGATAATGCCTAAACCCAGAAAGGAAATAAAGTCAAGGTTTATTCGAACCCTCGAACACAACCTTATTTTATGCTAAGGCATTTTCGACCTTTGTAAATACAAAAAAGCAACGGAAAAATACGAGAGCCGAAAGGGCAAGAAAAGCCTTATATTTATATACAATAGTTTTTTACAAAGGCCAAATCGGCCTAAATTTACAACGACCAAAAAATGGCCTCAAGAAAGAAAAAATAAAAAGTCTTAAGAGGTTTGGTCTTCATCGGGGGTCGCATCTCCATCCTCAGAATCTTCTCCGTCTTCGGATTCGATCGAACTCTCGGAGTCTTCCTCATGGAAAGCTAGCTTCTGGGCCATGGCTTCCTCTACTCTGGCTTTTTTGATCTCAACCATGATATCAAAGTGCTGGGCCTGAACCCGTTCGAGCCTGCGATTTCGCATGTTCGACCATGCCCTTGGCCTGGTTGACTTCGACATCGACCCTAAACTAGGCCACTTTAGCATCAGCTCTTTTGTTAGCCTCAGCCACCTCAGATCTGGCCACTTCGAGTTCATCGGCCAAGCTTGCCTTATGAGACACGGCCAAATCCAACCGATGCTGAAGCTCCTTGATCTTCTCGACCTGCACTGAGGTTTTCTCTTTCGCAGCTTGGAGCTGGGCCTCGATCGACTCCAGTTAAGCTTGGACAATCTCCTTTTTCGAGGCTAGAATGTCCATGTTCTTTTTAAATTCTTCCGCATCGGCCTGTATCGCATCCACCTGCGTTTGGAGCCGTCCAATTTGTTCGCACCTCTGTCGGGCCTGTAGAATCAGATCATTAGCAGTTATCTCTAACACATCTTCACTATCATGAAGCACTCGAAATACCTGCTCAGCCATCTCGGCATGCTTATCTTGAGCCATTGCCAAATCTGCCCGAAGCTTCTCACTAAGAAGTTTGTAGGTGTTACTCTTCTCAGCGAGGTTCCGAACCTCAGCCTCATGCTCCTCCCGGATTCGGAGGAAAGCCTCGTGATGCAACACTAAAGCCTGCAAACAAGGAAGAAGATGTTAGAATAAACTACAACACTAAGTATGAAAGAAACAGTAGAGATACCCTCGAAGTTACCCGATTCAGAGCATGTTGGGCCTCGTTGAAAAGGCAAGCGACTCTTACCGCGTTCATCATGGCTTGATCCTCTTCGGTCACCAAGGACCTAAGGTAACTAGCAATCCCCACGGGGGGAGAGAAAACTCGGGCATCCTCCGGGAGGGAGAGCACTATTTTTCGCCTACGATCGGGATTAACATTTGGGGCCGGGAATCAGTCCACCAGTTTTGGGCTCGATGAAGACCCGATATCTCCCGACCATGATGCTTTATTCGGTATAGGTAATCTACTGAACCCGATAATATCCTCCGAGGCAGTGGACTCGAGCCTATCCAGAAAGCCATGGATATCAGTCGACCCCTTAATACCCTCGTAAGATCGACTTTCCAACATGTTAGCCTCACGGATCATAGCATCCAAAATCTGAGTGGATCCAGTAATGTCGACTATCCCGAGCTCGTCCTTCGAGATATCTTCTGCTGCCCAAGAATCCTTGCCCCCCGTCTCTCCTTCGACCATCTCAACTCGGGACGGAATGACCTCAACTTTTCCTTGTTTAGGAATTATGGCCAGAGCGCCCTTATGAACCTCCGCCGATTCGGAGGGTTGTTGTATCACAACATTAGCCCGCATACAGGCTACCTCCTCTTCTCCTTCTTTGGGCTCATCCCTTAATCGGCGGATCAAGTTCGAAGGTATAATACCGGAGCCTCTCTTGGGCTTGCGAGATTTCTTCGTTGGTTTTTTATTTTTCGAGACCGCGGAACTTGGAGCCCATTTTCTCTTCTTCTCTTTGACCTGCTTCGGAGTGGGGACTTTTTCGTCACCGGATGGGGGCCTCATGGCAACGTCCTTCCCAAGGCCTACAAAGGAAAAAAAGGGAGTCAGCAAGAGAAGAAGATCAAATAACCGTTCTAAGAAGGAAACTTACTATGACTGCAGGCCTCCCATCGGCCCTTTGATAATTCCATCCAAGCACGCTCAGAGTACTGTCTCTGCAGCACCAGACCTTCAACCCATTGTTTAAGTTCTGAAATCGGTTTCGACATCTGGGCCACAGTTGTAACAAACATAGAAATAGTAAATAAATAATATAAAAAGTAGAGCCACAAAATTAGACGTTCAAAGGGGAATACTACTCACGATTCATATTCCATTTCTCAGGAAACGACATGTCATCAACAGGGATCAGGTCCGAAGTTCTGATTCGAACAGACCGGCCAATCCAACTTCGATCGCGAGTCTCGTCTGTGCTCGAGAATGAGGCTTCAGTGGCTCGGCGAGCAAGCTTGATTAGCCCTCCTCGATAGAGTCGGGGACTGTAAATTCGCATAAGGTGATCAAGGGTGAAAAGACACCCCTCGATTTTGTTTGAGAAGAATCGGAGGAGAATCACTATTCTCCAAAAAGAAGGATGGATCAGGCCGAGGGTCACGTCATATCTCTTGCAAAAGGCGGCGATGACAGGGTCTAAGGGACCCAACGTGAAAGGATAAGTATAAACACTTAAGAACCCCTCCACGTGGGTGATAATCGATTCTTCAAGCAATGGGACTACCATGTGCTTTTCACCCCAGTTGCATTGCCTTTTTACTTTGTCGAGGATTTTCTCGGTGATTGTACATTGGTACCAGATCGGCTCACATCGGCCCGGTACCGAAGAGGTTTTTTCGACCTTAAAGTCTATGACAACTGAGCACTCTACTGGAATGAATTCTTCAGGGTGAGGCTCCGCCGCATCCTCGCCACTGGAGGGTCGTGATAAAGAAGCGACCTCTTTTTGCGGCACTGTTTTGGAGGTTTTCGCCATTGATGAACAAGTGAAAAGAGAATTAAGGTTGTATGCGGTGTGAAAATTATGAGCAAAGGGATTTTCTGAAGAAGCTGCAAGAGTAGTGTCACGACCCAAAATCCATAAGGGTCATGATGGCGCCGGATACCATTGTCAGGGAAGCCAACAATAATTACTAATTGGGTTATCATTTTATTATTTTTGAAATCATATTTTCCTTCGATTTAAATAGTAAAGAATGAAATTTGTAGTGTAAATAATAATATTCTTAACACTTTCAATACATAACAACCCATAATCACCCCAAAACTCGGTGTCACAAGTGCATGAGCATTAACTACGAATATAAAATAAAATACAACAGCTGTCCGGAATACAAATTGGACAGGAAAAATGTAAATACTCTGAAGGAGACTCTACTGGCTGCGGGTCGACAAATGAAATGTAGCTCACCTAGGTCCCCGCACGTATTCACGCCTCTGCTCTCACATAGCCTCTAGACATATATGTACCTGTACGAAAATGTGCAGCAAGTGTAGTATGAGTACGTAAGCAACGTGTACCCAGTAAGTATCTAGCCTAACCCTAGAGAAGTAGTGACAAGGGGTCGATATCGACACTCACTAGTGATCCAACAACATAAGGTACAGTAAAGAGGTAGCAAATATGAGGCAGAGTAAGTAAGTGAAATAGACAAATATAGATCACGTAGTACAAATCCCCTCTCATTACGAGGAACTCAGGCTCTTCATTAGAAATCCCCTCCTTAACCGGAGCATATATATAGGTATAGTGATACTCATCAAGTGGCTACCATAATTCAAATCCGGAATTTACAGATACACTGGCTTCTTGCCAAGTATTTACGCACGATTTCATGGGAATGTGATATAGGAAATGCCTAGGCATACGGTCCTATCTAACATAATAATAAAACTGTGGACTGCCGAGGGTCGAACGACCCGAATCATATGATAAATTAATTAACCTCCCGAGGCGAACGGCCCGCTCCCATTAGAGTGTGGTATATAAATTCTGCCGAGGCGAACGACCCGATCCCATAAGAAGTGAAATACAAATTTCTGCCGAGGCGAACGGCCCGATCCCATAAGAATAAGAAGCTTTGACGGGTCCATGACCCCACTCACGAATAAATGTGTGAGTTGTAATTTCTTTAACAAAAACCTTTCAATAAAGTATATATATCGCGGAAACATGGTGTAAGAGGAGCAGAATTATTCGGTGACTAATCATGAACTCGTGAAGTTTCTACAATAACGAGTCTAGCCTCAAGTAGTAATGTAAAATAGAGTAATTTCATAGGTGAGAGACTACTCAAATAATACAGCTATAGCATGATGTGAACCTAAGCCTACCCGGACAATAACATGAATGTAGCTACGTACGGACTCTCGTCACCTTGTGCGTACGTAGTCCCCACAACACGTATCACACATCAATATACAATACCTACGGGTAATATTTCCCTCACAGAGTTAGACAGGAGACTTGCCTCGCTCCGAAATTCCATTACCGGCTCCAAAGCCCTCTAACACCTCAAACCGATGCCCCTCGCTCCAAAACTAGTCAATTAAGATGCAACCCAATCAAAATGTACTATAATACTCATAATTAATCAATTTATAACAATTTCCAACTCCGCTCGAAAATTTGATAAAGCAAACCCTCGGGCCCACGTACCCGGATTCCAAAAATTTTCGAAGACAAACACTACCCATAGCACTACGAATTGAAATATATAATTTATTCTCAATTTCGTGCCCAAATTCGTGATCAAAATTCAAGAATACCAATTTCTAGATTTTTCTTCAAAATCCCATATTTCCACAACTTTTCAAGTGTAAATCCTTATATAATCCAAGTATTTAACTTGAAATAGGTGGGAATCACTTACCTTGACATAGACGACGAAAATCTCCCTTCCAAGAGCTCCAAAAATCGCCGAACCAAATGAAAAATGGGTGAAATGAACCCAACTCTCGTTTTAAAGAAAACACCGCCCAGCCACGATTTCCGCTTCTGTGGTTCATCAGCCGCTCTTGCGTCTCCGCAGCTGCGGAGATTCCATCGCAGGTGCGGTTCAAGCTCGGCCCAACAGCCCCCGCATCAGCGCCCCATGCAGCGCATCTGCGATCCTCAAGCGCATTTGCGCACGCGCACCTGCACGTTTGTGCCCGCTTCTGCGACCCCAGGACTTTTGGCAAACGTCGCTTCTGCGCTTGCCTTGCCGCTTCTGTGGCATCGCACCTGCGGCCCTTTTTCCGCAGGTGCGATTACACCAGTACTCAGGCCCTTCATCAACACAACAAAACTCCAAGTTGATCCGTTGACCACCTGAAACCACCCCGAGGCCCTCCAAACCTTAACCAAATATACCAACACGTCCCAAAATACATTACAAACTTAGTCGAGGCCTCAAATCGCGCCAAACAACATCGAAACTACGAATCACCCTTCAATTCAGACTTAATGAATTTTGAAATTTCAAACTTCTACAATCGATTCCGAAACCTATCAAATCACGTCCGATTGACCTCAAATTTTGCACACAAGTCATAATTAACATTACGGACCTACTCAAACTTCCGGAATCGGAATCCGACCCCGATATCAAAAAGTCCACTTAGGTCAAACTTCTCAAAAACATTCAAAGTTTCAACTTTCGCCAAATGACCCTGACATGACCTACGAACCTCCAAATCCACTTCTGGACACGCTCCCAATACCAGAATCACCATTGAGAGCTATTCCCAGACTCAGAATCCCGAACGGACATCGGTAGCATTGAAATACACTTCAACCGAAATTTAGGAAATTCTTCCAAAAATGTCAACTTCTATAATAGGCGCCGAAACACTCCCAGGTCATCCAAAACCTGCTCCGAGCGTACGCCTAAGTCCAAAATTATCATATGAACCTGTTGGAACCTTCAAATCCTGATTCAGAAGTCGTCTACTCAAAAATCACACTTTAGTCAATTCCTCCAACTTAAGGCTTCCGAAATTAGGATTTTTCTTTGCAAATCAATTCCGAACTTCCCGAAATTAAATTCCGACCATGCGTACAAGTCATAATACCCGAAGTGAAGCTACTCAAGGTCTCAAATCGCTGAATGACATGCTAGGTCTCAAAATGACCGGTGGGGTAGTTACATTCTCTCCCACTTAAACATACGTTTGTCCTCGAACGTGCTAAGAACTACTCTGGAGTTTGTCCGAAATCATTGTTTAACACCTCGTGTACCTACCCGTGCTGCCACAACCCAGTTGAGCATAGTTGCTCGAGCAAACCTGAAAATCCTTCCTTTTATCTAGTCAAATAAGCCTTAGAGCCAAATTCCAACATCTGAAATTCTCTACCAGGTCTGTTTCCAACATACGAACACCTTATTAATCACTACACGATGCACCAATACATGTTTGCATACCTTCGCGGAATCCACACCATGCACCGCATAATTCACATGGCCATAATAACATCCCCTGATAACAACAACCGAAATCCCACGAATCCGATGCTCACAACACACTTCATGACCCATATAAGTCCTGTTCCAACTCTTCCAATATTGCCACGACAGAAAGATGTGTAGAACTCATAACCACCTGTCGAATCATAATTTATGGAGTCTCTCCTCCCGACAAGAACCATTACCTCATCTTGGACTGAATAATAATATTTACTCTTTCATATGCTTCATATAAATCTGATCGCACTGATCTCAGGTCCAATGATCTCGTCTCACCCAGTACAAGCTGCTCAGGAAATAAGCCACCACAGACACTGCCAAAAATCTCGCATGATGCCACAATGTGCCAACAAGCTACAGACTCGAATGCGATACATAAGGAAAAACGAACTCTGGAAAGAACTACTCAACCCACGTAACTAATTAAACAACCGAAAGGATGTTATGAACCTTCCTCAGGAAATAAGAAGAAAAACACGCAATAATTGATATGGGAGACTGTACTCAATAACACACTGTTGCGGCGTGCAACCCGATCCACACATGATACCGTTGCGGTGTGCAACCCGATCCAACCATGATACCCGCGGCGGTGTGCCACCTGATCCATACAACATATCCATGGCGGTGTGCCACTCGATCCAGCCATATACCCGTGGCGGCGTGCCACCTGATCCACACATAATAATCTAAAGAAAACACACATCGAGCCGTAACGCTTATACTCATGTAATGCCCGAATATCAACCATAAGCACGCTAAGTGCATAATACAAATCCTGGGGAGACGGGCAACGTCACGCGCTACAAAACTCAAGCACAACTAAGGTGCGATATATGATCTGCATCTCGAGAGCCATCCTACTCACATAATACCACAAACCATACGGGACCTCAATACGAGTGCGAATAATCAAACCACCTTATAACCCACCTGGTATAATATAGATTACACGGAATACCTGACGACAGAAATAACATCCAAGGCCCGAAGACCCTTCCGAAAATAACGCTATGCTAAGATAAGCACATCCGACCTGATATAGAGCCCGCGTTCACATTTAAATCCATCCACAGACCTCAAACCAATTCCGATCATACCATGCTTGGCTAAATAGCCCCTTAAGGACCCACAATGACCTATTCACGACACATAAGAACAACCGTCAAATCCAGAACAAACTTCCACATCCCACAACCAAATAAACCGAGCGCCCTTCAGGCATGAATTCTCACATTAGCGATAGTACCACAATATCCATACTCAGTTTTAAATCTTTAACCAATCAAGTGACTACATGTCACTCTTATACAATCTTCTCGTGGGATACACTCCCACGACCCTCCGCATTAGGTAACAAGTCTGCACATCCGCACCACCGGTCATACTAATGCTGTTAAGCAAATCAAGAAGCTGCAAATCAGTACACAAAGCCCCTTACACAGGACACTGATCTCAGGTGACGCTAAGGACAATATCATCTTACTCTAAACATCTGAATTCTTCACTGCTTATCCGAGCTCGTGACATTCTTGTCGACATCAACTGCAACCTTGATCCTCAACTTCCAATCCCCATGCCGCTCACTGCACCTAACATACCAATACGCAAGAGTACAAGAATTTCATCATAACTCCCGAACCATCAATAGGGTACACATTTCATCATATAGAAACTTTTCACTTAACTCATTTCAGGAGAACCATTGCCACACGTGACTGATTTCCCAAACCGCAGAAAATACAACCTCATGTCGTGATCTAAACTGCCATAACTCTTCC
>AWOL01S0018548.1:709-11074 GCA_000715115.1 Nicotiana otophora
TGGCCACACTTTATATCTTCAACTCACTTCTTCCACTTTCAAGCATCTTTATAGATTATCAACAACAAGGCATGTCCAATCAAGACATCAGGTACACATATGAGTAATTAAGAGTCTTAAGCATATCGAGTTTTTCTCACATAAGTTGGCATCATAACTTTCCTTTGAAACACGACTCAAAGCCATAACATTTTAATGCAGATATCATTCTTGAATACATTCCCGAAGGATAACATAATGTGATATGAACATTTGGAACACGTTTTGAATATATAATTCTCGACACTTTGCTTATTCGGGACAATCAAATTTATTGGGAACATCTCGGAACATAGAATAATAAACTTGAGACAACCATTGTTGAAACTTACGAGAACCTCATGGAATTTAATTCAAAGAGAGTAGTTTAGCCAACATACCTCACTTTGAGCTTTCCTTAAATTACTACAACGTTCCGGAAATTCTAGCAATCCCAATCTATTTTGAGACATAACAACAAATTAGGAAGATATTCATGGTTTCAGCTCATTTGAGCATTTTATCAAACACTAGGTGTGAAAATGTGGCTATAAGGTTCTTCTACAAGATTTCCTTCTGTCCTCAACCCAATCTTTACTTATTTTAGCTCAAGAATCTTCCCACAAACCTTATTGGTACAAGCATATATAATTAATACTCTTACACCCAAAAATTATACTCTCAATCACCCATCTTTTACCCGAACTCAAAATTGAAGACTAGGGGTTTGAATTTTACCTCCAAAGTGAAGATCATGTGAGATTTCCTTGTTGGATTTCAAGGCTGAACAAGATTTTGATGAACAAAACACTTCATCTACTTCCTCTCTCTAGAACACTCTCACTTCTCTCTAAAATATCAGGTTTTAGATCAAGAAATGACATAACCCCTCGCTCTACCTAGCCTTGTGGTTATTTAATGGGATCCTACGTGCGCGACTGCGCACCTGGGCAAGTGGCCGCGCACCCAAGGCAGAAACTCCCAAATTTGCACGGTCGCACATCTGGGTACATTTATGACATATGTCCAGTACAATGCTATCACTTTCTGTAGAAACATCCAAATTATGAACGGTGTGATGCGTTGGCAAGTAGACTCAAAGGGCTTTATTTTGATAGGTCGATCGCCACCTAAGTCATTATATTGAGGGAGTTCTTGTCATTTGAAGTCGGGTCTTATGCCAATTGAAACATTCTTTCCACTTAATGTATCCAACTTATTCCACACAAATACTTTCCATTTAGAAAACTCCTTAGTGTAACAACTCGGTCGGTCTTTTTGAGAGTAATATCCCCGATCCCCTATTTTCTGCTTTTCCCGTATCGATTTCTTCTTATGTGGATTTCCGGGAGGTTTTGTTTTTGGTTTCGGAGTGTTTTGGGACATGTAGTCCCTAAAACAGAAGCTTATGTCTTAGGATTTTTGCCCGTAGTTAGAACTGTGTGAAGATGACTCCGAAATAGAGTTACATTAGTTTTGTTAGCTCTGTTGGGTAATTCTAGACTTAGGAGCATGTCCGGATTGTGATTTGGAGGTCGGGAGTAGAATTAGGCTTGAAATGGCGGAAGTCAAATTTTTGGGAAGTTTGACCGGGGGATTGACTTTTTGATATCGGGGTCGGATTGGAATTCCGGAAGTTGGAGTAGGTTTGTGGTGTCATTTATGACTTGTGTGCAAAATTTGAGGTCAATCGGACGTGATTTGATAGGTTTTGACGTCGTTTGTAGAATTTTGAAATTTCAAAGTTCATTAGGCTTGAATCCGTGTGTAATTCGTATTTTTGGTGTTGTATGAAGTGATTAGAGGATTTAACTAAGTTCGTAGCAGGTTATAAGACTTGTTGGTATGTTTTGTTGAAAGTCCTGGGGGCCTCGGGTCGATTTCAGGTGGTTAACGGATCAAAGTTTGATGTTGAAGTATAGTTGAAGTGGTGTTCCTGCTGGTGTAATCACACTTGCGAGTGGGGAACTGCAGGTGCGGACACACAGAAGCGAAGAGGAGGCCGCAGATACAGGCAAGGCTAGGAATGGGAGGGAGCACAGGTGCGAGAAAAGAAAGCACATCTGCGAGTCCGCATATGCGAGGATGGACCGTAGATGCGAAAAGGGAAATTTGGGCATTTCCATAGAAGTGGACGAAGGGCCGCAGGAGCGACTCCGCAGGTGCGAGACATGGAGCGCAGGTGCGAGCCCAATATGTTTAGTGGGTTCCGTTGGTGCAAATATTTTTGCGCAGGAGCAGTTTCGCAGGTGCGAAAATAAGGCCGCAAGTGCAAAAAGCTTGGGCAGAACATATAAAAAGCAAGGGTTCGCGAATTGGCTTCATTTCAACATTTTGGACTCGGACTTAGGAGATTTTGGAGAGGAGTTTCGAGGGGATTATTGAGGTAAGCTTCTTGTACTCGGTTTTTATCACAAATCTTGTTTCCCCATTATTTTTCCCCCTAGATTGGGTAGTGTTGAGGTAAAATTTGGGGGTTTAGGGAAAGAGAATTGGAGAGTGATATTTTGGGGATTTGGATGACCAAATGGTGTCGGATTTTGATAAATTTGGTATACCTAGACTCATGAGTGAATGGGCTTTCGGGTTTGGTATAGTTGATTTAGTACTTTTCTTGTGGAATTGATCCCTTTAGCCTATATTGATTGCATTGTACTATTTGTGGCTAGATTCAAGATGTTTGGAGACTGATTTGAGAGGGAAAGGCATTTCATGAGTAGAGATTTGCTCGGTTTGAGGTAAGTAACGCTTTCAAACTTGGTTCTGAGGGTTCGAAACCCCGAATTATGTGTTATATGATTGGTATTGAGGTGACACACATGCCAAGTGACGGGTGTTCGGGAGTGCACCATGAGAGTTGTCGCCTAATTGATTTCATGGCACTATATAGTGACTCTATCTTGTTGATATCCGTGTTTTCATCATGCGATAAAGTAATTGAGCTGTCAATCATGCTAGATATCATGTTTAGGCTTTATGCTGGTACTGTTGGGACCCCTAGTGGTTGTTTCTTGCTGTCATCTCACTGATTTCATTGATATTATGTACTCAATCATGTTCATGCATTTCATATCATATCTCAGTCTCAGTTGTTATTTATTAATACATCATATCATTGTTTCATGTTAGTTTTCATGATATTGTGAGCCCGTGAGTGAGATTGGAGATATTGATGACTGAGTGAGGCCGAAAGCCTGATTATGAGTGACAGATATGGGATCGGGCTGCACGCCGCAGTGGTTATACTGATTTTATGATAGCGCTTGGGCTGTGAGAGCCCCTCCGGAGTCTGTACACACCCCCAGTGAGCGCGATTGTTATTATTAAGGGATGGATCTTCCCTGGACATGGATCTTGTCTGAAGTTCTTGATACCTGGAGATGGATCTTCTCCACAGGGCTGGATTGGCCTTCCTCAGTACTAGGTGACTTGTAGTCACTGATGTATAAGTTCCGGGATGGATCTTCCCTGGGCAGTATGGGCCATATATAGTACCGAGTGGTTGAGCATTCTAGAGTGTGAGCACATGAGGCTGACAGCATGGTGCATCACATACAGCATGTATATTGGCATGTAGAGATAGTAGAGTTATATTCTTTACACTGTTTAGATCTGCTTCACTTTATTATTTTGAGTTGCCTATTTAATTTGAAACCATGCCTATGATTATGTACAGTTATTTCTATTTTATCTGTACCGGTTGAGTTCGTCACTACATTTCAGTCCAAAGTTTAGAATTGTTACTTACTGAGTTGGATGTTCTCACGTTACTCCCTGCACCTCGTGTGCAGATCCAGGCATTTCTAGTCATGGCGGCGGTTGCTGATTAAGGCTTCAGAGATCGGAGATTACCGAGGTAGCTCCACTGCGTTCGTAGGCCTTGACTCTCCTTCTTTATCATTAGTTGTATTTTCAGTTTATTTCTCTAGATACTGTATTGGACTGTATTCTGATTTAGACACTTATGTACTCGGTGACACCCCGGTTTTGGGTTGGATTGTATCGTATTTTGGGATTTATCCGGTTTTCAAAAATGTTTCTTTAATGTTAATTGCTTCCGTCTTTATTTTTAAAGTAATTCTTACTATGATGAGTTGTTAAGTAGAGGCTGACCTAGTTCCACGATAGGCTCCATCACGACAGTTGATTTTGGGTCGTGACGCTTAGTATGTTCCAACACACCTTAAAGATACATTATAAATTCAAAATGATGTGGCTATACCCCTTGGGTCTCCTTTACTACTCAAATACGTTATTCCCAAATAACGTTGGCGCACTTTAAAATCTTAAATCATTAGGAAATCTTTACGGGGCCTTACATTCTCCTCCACTTAGGATCATTCGTCCTCGAATAAGGAGCAGAGTCCATCCCCAAACACTTAACATAACTCGTTTCTTCTTCCACACATCTTAAGCTCCCAAATTTGACTAACTCCCAATTGTTTAGAAATGTCAGCAGAGTCTCCTCTGCACTTGGGCCTAACCACCTGCCAGAGGACCACCAAAACAACTCGTAACAACACATCCATAACTCAACAAAGTATCACGATATATATCAACAACACTGATCTCAACATTAAGGGAATTACATTAACATAAGTGGTATCTAGACATGAGTTGCACATATTTAAATGATAAAAAATAACAAGTACCCTTTTGAATCACAACCATTTGGTTATCACGACCCAAACCGATCGGCCGCAACGGGCACCCGGTACCTTACTCAATTGAGTAGCAACATAACGTATCTCTCGTATCATAGGTACATGACCCGGAGAGGCTGTCGTGAGATAAGTATAATAAAACATAAGGAAATACTCGACATTGGATGACCCAACATGTAATACAAACTTATACATATGGGATACGGGCCTATAAGACCAAAATGATCACTCGTACACTGAACATAGGCCAACAAGGCCATACAATCTTTCATGTACATCACATATGTCCACAAACCTCTAAGAGTAGATAAATACCATAAAAGTCAGGACAGGGCCCTGCCATACTAATCAATACATGTCCAAATCATACTGACCAAATAAGCAACTCCGGAGCAAATGGAGCGCACCAACTCCTTTCGCTGAGCTGATAGCCTACTTGGAGGACTCTTAACCTATCTATCGGGACCTGTGGGCATGAAACACAGTGTCCCCGGGCAAATGGGACATCAGTATAAATAATGTACCAAGTATGTATGGAATGAAAATCAGTAAATAAAAGACATGAGAGAAACATGGAGAAAAAGACTCAACCTGTAAGTCTGAATAGTTCTGTAAATCATTTCATATTTATAATGTCATGCATATGCGTATAAATGTCATACCATGCATAGGTATACGTGTACATAACATCATCAATCCTCTGAGGGCATCCCATCATATCATCTCGGCCATTGTGGACAAAATCATCAACATATACTAGCCGATCAGGTGGTGGTGCGTATATAACATCGTAACCTTTTCCCATATCCCATATAGATATAATATACGCATATATAATGCCATCTGGTCGTGGTTCAATGTACATGTATAAAGGAATGAAATGCATTAGAAATGCGTTAATAAGATTTCTTGAAATGTCATAAAATCAATATGGCTTTCGGAAAAACTTTATCAAATATGTATTTTTTTGAGACCCGTGAACAGAAGATATAATAATAATTCACATGGGGAATCAAACACACAGGCACCCCCTAGCACTTCTATGAATAGAGTCATTTATGAAAGTTGTGCATTTGCTCGTTTTGTTTGTATCATATGGATCATGCCAAAAGGAAAGAAGGGATAGCCTTATCAGACCTGAGCTGATTCTCTTAACAATCCCTCTAACACACGTCTTTTGCGAAAAACACGTAACGGCGGATCGGAGTAGGGAAACATTCAAATGATATTCTTGAGAAAGATTATACCGGGCTCCCTTGGAATTTGGAATTCGCGCTGCTATAGCATTGTGAAGTTTTAAACAAATTATTTGAGTCTCATTCGTTATTTAGAAAGCTTAGCAAAACATATAAACCCACTTAATGATTTAGGAATATCTCTTATAACTTGTGGGTTGTGGGCCCCACTTGATAAGGATGACTTTTGCCCGAAAATCACCTAAAATGCCACCTAATATCCAAACCAAAGAGTCACTTCTCACCGAATTGACTTGCTGCCACGTTGGGGGCCCTTTAGGCTTATCCACAATTTTTCCAATTGATTTGTTAACTCATTAATCTCCCCTTAATCAACAACTAATCAATCACCCATATACTTATCTCAAATTACTTAAAAAACTAATCACTTTTAACACACTTTATACACCTTACTATCATGGTCATGTCGTACCTTATATGGAACTAGTCGTACCTTGGACCGTACTTTATCTCAAAATGTGAAACTTCGACAAAACTCATTTTCTTCCACTCGTTTACCCTCTGACCTTCACGGCTTTACTTATCACTTGTTATAAATAGCATAATACTTATAACCTTAAAATAATCTTGTCCTTGAACTGATGTCAATTATCTTACGACAAATCCAACGTACAATACTACGGGGTGTAACGTCGACGTAATATTGTGAGGTGTAACGTCATTCCCCCCTTTGGGACATTCATCCTAGAATGTTGACCGATCCACTTATCGGTCTCATAACTGAATAGCTCTTATGAATGGTTTTAATACTGTCCTTGTCATTTAGGCAACTGTTCTGTGAATAAATGCAAAGGCCAGGGCATTCCCCCCTTCAGGCCTCTTTCTCACACCACGACTTGTGGTCGGAATTCTTCCAATCTCGTAACTATTGCTACCTTCTATCATGCAGTCTTTACGACTTTGTCCCTATATGTGGACTTATGTGACTCTTCTCTCCTTTTTCCTACAGCCTTTAGCCAATCTCTAGGCCTGTCACGACCCAATTTCTCCATCTGTGAACCGTCGTGACGATATCTAGTCTCTACGACTAGGTAGCCTAACACTTTTGCGGACATGAAACTAAAGCATGGACATTAACTATTAACAGTAACAAATATCAAATAAGTATCTTAATACCACTCGGCATATACAATTATCACCTATGAAAATGTATAAAACAATTCACAAAACCCAAAATACCGTAAGTCACAAGCTACTAAGAAGTCTTAACCGTTCTATACATCATTTCTACAGAAAGAAGGCAAAATGAACATAGGGGGATAGAGGGGGACTCCGAGGATCTGCGGTTGCGAGCAGATGTACCTTGAAGTCTCCAATAAGCAGCAACGACTGCAACTAGTGATGAGGCTGGTAAGATAAACCTGGATCTGCATGCGAAAAATATGTGCAGGAAACGGCGTGAGTACACCACAACGGTACTCAGTAAGTTCCAAGCCTAACCTTGGTCGAGTAGTGATGAGATCATGTTAGGGCACTACTGCTATAAATATAATGCAATAGGATAGAATGAAATATCGCAGTAAAAATAAATACGGAAATCTAACAGGAATATAATCAATGAAAGACAATATCTTAGAACACAGTGATAACAACAGGGGATCTCCCGAGATACCGTCTCATAGTACGAAACGTAAATGTGCAGGGGGATCTCCGGAATACCATTTTGTAGTCCTAAAATAAATATGCAAAATAGGGGGATCTCCAAGAATACCGTTCCGTAGTCCCAATGTGAATATGCAGTACAGGGGGATCTCCCGGAATACCGTTCCGTAGTCCCAAAGTAAATATGCAGCGCAACCAACCGAAATAACAATTACAGCAAGAAATCCTACAGTTTAGACTATGTTCAAGTCAAGGAAAGCAGGAAAATTTCACTAAACATGTTGTACAGAGTTCAAATAGACAGTTAAACAAGTAGTTCTGCTATTCTAGTCTAAGCGGGATTGTTACTTATGCTAGTGTGTTTCAAATAAGGAGAAAACAAGTTATGACTTAGTAAAAAATGAAGTTTTACAACAATACGTACTCGTCACCTCACGTACACGGTGCTAAGATATCAAACGTTACCAAACTCCTAAGGGGAGTTCCCCCACACAAGGTTAGGCAAGCCACTTACCTCGAACCAAGCTCAAATCAATCCGAAATTGCGCTCTTGCCACGAGTATCCAACTCCGAGTGGCCCAAATCTGGCCAAATCAATTACATAACGTAAATATAGCTACAAGAAACTAATATAGCCAATGGCATCGAAGCTAAAGCAAGAAATTAGAAAAATGCCCAAAAAGCCTCCCCGGGCCCATGTCTCGGAATCGGGTAAAAGTTACCAAATAAGAACACCCATTCACCCACGAGTTCACCCGTACAAAAATCATCCCAAACCGACGCCTAATTCCCACTCAAAACTCAAATTTTTGGTTGGGGAACTTTTCCCCCAATTCCCCAATTTCCTCACTCAAATTCTTTAATTTAATGAAGAAAACAACTATGGATTGATGACATATGATCAAAAGAGGACTAGGAATCGTTACCCACTGATTTCCTCTGAAAAACTCTCGAACATTCGCCCAAGAATGCCACCGAATCAAGCCAGAACTCACACTTAGAAAATTTTTCACACAACTTCTTTTCTCTCAAAGTATGAAACACAGTCCTCAGGTGCTGCTAATGATCCTCCCGAGTCTGGGAGTACACCAGAATGTCGTCAATAAACAGAATGACGAATGAGCCAAGATAGGGTCGGAACACACTGTGCATCAAGTGCATAAATGCTGCTGGGACATTGGTCAGCCCAAAAGACATCACAAGGAACTCGTAGTGACCATACCGAGTCCTGAAGGCAGTCTTCGGGATATCTGGCTCCCGAATCTTTAACTGATGATAGCCTGAACGTAAGTCAATCTTGGATAACACGCTGGCACCCTGTAACTAATCATATAAGTCATCAATATGAGGCAATAAATACATGTTCTTCACTGTGACTTTATTTGACTGGCGGTAATCAATACACATCCGCATAGAACCATCCTTTTTCTTCACAAACAAGACAGGAGCACCCCAAGGTGACACACTGGGCAGAATGAAGCCCTTATCAAGCAACTCCTGTAACTGCTCCTTCAACTCAGGAGGATCCATACGTTATGAAGGAATAGAGATGGGCTGAGTGCCCGACAACAAATCAATGCCGAAATCTATTTCTCTGTCGGGCGGCATGCCCGGAAGATCAGCTGGAAACACATCTGGGAAATGCCTCACTACTGTAACTGACTCAACTGTAGGGGTATCAATACCGACATCTCTCACATAAGCTAAATACGCATCGCACCTCTTCTCAACCATTCGTTGAGCCTTAATAAATGAAATAACTCTAAGGGGAGTATACTCTAAGGTACCTCTCCACTCTAATCATGGTAATCCTAGCATATCCAGTGTCAAGGTCTTAGTGTGACAATAAAGAATAACATAATGGGGCGACAACCAGTCTATGCCCAAGATAACATCAAAATCTACCATGCTGAGTAATAATAAGTTGGCTCTGGTCTCAACACCACTATGAGTAATCAAACACGACCGATACACGTGGTCCACAACAAGAGAATCTCCCATAAGAGTAGACACATAAACAGGGGAACTCAAAGAATCCTGAGATAAGCCCAAATATGGGGCAAAATAAGAGGACACATATGAATACGTATAGCCTGGGTCAAATAATACCTACGCACCTCTATGACAGACTGGAACAATACTTGTAATGATAGAGTCAGAAGCAACTGCCTCTATACTAGCCGGAAGAGCATAATACCTAGCTTGGCCTCCCCCTCTAGGGCGACCTCGACCTCCCCGACCTCCACCTCGAGTTGGCTGAGTAGGTGGGGCGGTAGCTGTGTTGGAAGCATGGCCTGAGGACCTGGTGGAGCACGTGGTGGCTGAGAAGTCTATGGAGGTGCAACCCTCCTAAGTCTGGGGCAATCCTAACCATATGGCGGGTGTCTCCACACTCAAAACAACTCCTCATAGGGCATGGCTGCTACGACTCACTCGGTCCAGCTCTGCTGGACTGGCCGCTAAAAGCACCCCGAGAAGGAGGCACACTAGATACTGGCGGTGCATAATAAGGCTCCTAGGGCTTAGAAGAGGCTAGAATACCACTGGCAGCTAGAAGAGTTGAATGAATGGGGTGACCCACATAACCCCTACCCTAGTGAGCTGCTGGCGCACGAGCTCCAGAATAAGAACTAGTCTCTCGAGACCTCTTGGCCTCTCTCTCCTCTCGGTCCCGAGCAAGCATGCCCTCCAATCTCCTAGCAATACTAATAACCTGCTGGTAAGGAATATCCATCTCCAGCTCCCTGACCATACTAATCCTGATATTGGGGTGGAGTCCCTCAATAAATCGTCAAACCCTCTCTCAAACTGTGGCAACCAAGGCC
>AWOL01S0018548.1:13470-23543 GCA_000715115.1 Nicotiana otophora
CCAGGTCTGCTGGACTGGCCACTAACAGTACCACGAGTAGGAGGCACACTAGATACTGGCGGTGCATAATAAGGCTCCTAGGCCTAGAAGGGGTTGGAACAGCACTGGCAGCTGGAAGAGCTGAATGAACAGGGCGACCCACATAACCCCTACCATGGCGAGCTAATGGGGAACAAGCTCCAGAATAAGAACCAAAGTCTCGAGACCTCTTGGCCTCTCTCTCCTCTTGGTCCCTGGCAAGCATGCCCTCCAGTCTCCTAGCAGTACTCATAACCTGCTGGTAAGGAATATCTATCTCCAGCTCCCTGACTATACTAATCCTGATACTGGGGTGAAGTCCCTCAATAAATCGTCAAACCCTCTCTCGAATTGTGGCAACCAAGGCCGGTGTATGTCGGGCCAAATCACTGAAGCGGACTACATACTCTGACACAGTCATAGCACCCTGGCACATCTGCTCAAACTCCGCGCGCCATGAGTCCCCGAGGCTCTGAGGGACATACTCTCTCAAAAACATGTCCGAGAACTGAGTCCATGTAAGTGAAGGTGCCTCATCCGGACTACTAAACTCATAAGCACGCCACCATTGATAGGTTGCTCCTCTAAGCTGGAAAGTGGTAAAAGNTTAAGCTGTAAAGTGGTAAAAGAAACCCCACTCGTGTACGCTACACCCATAATAAGGAGAATATGATGACACTCCTCTAGAAAATCTTGAGCATCATCTGTAGCCAATCCACTAAAGGTTGGTGGGTGGTACTTCTGGTACCTCTCAAGTCTGAGTTACTATGCCTCAGAAGCGGTTTTCCTAGTCTCATGCTCAACCGAGGCTACTGGCGGCATAGGAATGAAATCTGGGGCCTGATCAACTTGGACCCTCTGCTCAGGAGTGTGGGCTACGGGGGTTTGTGCCCCTCCCCCGACCTGTGATGTGGCGGAAGATAACGGAATATATCTAGCCTGATCTAAGGTGCTAAACATGCTCATGAACTAGGTTAGAGTCTCCTGGAGGGCTGGTGCAGCAATAGGAACCTCCGGTGCCTATCCTTCAGTTGGAACTGCTGGGGGATCCTCTGTCGCGGCTCACGCGGGTGCTCTGACTGCACCGCATGGCCGTACTCTACCCCGGCCCCGGCCTCTGGAAGCTCTAGCAGGGGGCGCGGGTGCTTGGTAGTCAGATCCTCCAGAACGGGTCCTCACCATATGTGAAAAATAATTGAATAGAGAATTTTTAGAATTTGATGCCAATAACTTGCATGACAAGGAATCAAAAGAAGTATGTTTATTCCTAACAGTTCAATAGCCTCTCGAAGATAAGTACAGACGTCTCCTTACCGATTCGGGAGACTCTAATAAACAGGCTTGTGACTCACGACTCCTATGAACCTAGAGCTCTGATATCAACTTGTCACGACCCAATTTCTCCCTCCGTGAACAGTCGTGATGGCACCTAGTCTCTACGACTAGGTAAGCCTAACACTTTTGCGGAAATGAAACTAAAGCATGAACATTAACTACTAACTACAACAAATATCAAATAAGCAACTGAATACCACTCAGCATATACAATTGTCACCTCTGAAAACGTACAAAACAATTCCCAAAACCCAAAATACCATAAGTCACAAGCAACTAAGAAGGCTTAACCGTTCTATACATCATTTCTATAGAAAGAAGGCAAAATTAACATAGGGTGATAGAGGGGGACTCCGAGGTTCTGCGGACGCGAGCAGATGTACCTTGAAGTCTCCAATAAGCAGCAGCGACTGCAACTAGTGATGAGGCTGGTAAGATGAACCTGGATCTGCACACGCAAAACATGTGCAGGAAAGGGCGTGAGTAAACCATAACGGTACCCAGTAAGTGTCAAGCCTAATCTTGGTCGAGTAGTGACGAGATCAGGTCAGGGCCCTACTGGTATACATATAATGAAATAGGACAAAATGAAATATCGCAGTAAAAATAAAAACGGAAATCTAACAGGAATAGAATCAATGAAAGACAACATCTCAAAACACAATGATAACAACAGGGGATCTCCCGAGATACCGTCTCGTAGTCCCAAACGTAAATGTGTAAGGGGATCTCCCGGAATACCGTTCTGTAGTCCTAAAGTAAATATGCAAAATAGGGGGATCTCCCGTAATACACTTTCGTAGTCCCAAAGTAAATATGCAGTACACGGAGATCTCTCGGAATACCGTTCTGTAGTCCCAAAGTGAATATGTAGCGCAACCAAGCGAAATAACAATTACAGCAAGAATATTTCAAGTCAAGGAAAGCATGAATATTTCACTAAATATGTTGTATAGAGTACAAATAGGCATTTAAACAAGTAGGCCTGCTATTCTAGTCTAAGCGGGATATTTACATATGCTAGTGTGTTTCCAATAAGGAGAAAACAAGTTATGACTTAGTGAAAAATGGAATTTTACAACAAATAGCCCGTGTACATACTCGTCACCTCACGTACACGGCGCTTACATATCAAACGTTACCAAAATCCTATGGGGAGTTCCCCCACACAAGGTTAGGCAAGCTACTTACCTCGAACCAAGCTCAAATTCGAAANCCCAAAGTGAATATGTAGCGCAACCAAGCGAAATAACAATTACAGCAAGAATATTTCAAGTCAAGGAAAGCATGAATATTTCACTAAATATGTTGTATAGAGTACAAATAGGCATTTAAACAAGTAGGCCTGCTATTCTAGTCTAAGCGGGATATTTACATATGCTAGTGTGTTTCCAATAAGGAGAAAACAAGTTATGACTTAGTGAAAAATGGAATTTTACAACAAATAGCCCGTGTACATACTCGTCACCTCACGTACACGGCGCTTACATGTCAAGCGTTACCAAAATCCTATGGGGAGTTCCCCCACACAAGGTTAGGCAAGCTACTTACCTCGAACCAAGCTCAAATTAATCCGAAATCATGCTCTTGCCACGAGTATCCAACTCTGAGTGGCCCAAATCTAGCCAAATCAATTACATAACGTAAATATAGCTACAAGAAACTAATATAGCTATTGACATCGAAGCTAAAGCAAGAAATTAGAAAAATGCCCAAAAAGCCTCCCCGGGCCCACATCTCGGAATTGGATAAAAGTTACCAAATAAGAACACCCATTCACCCACGAGTTCACCCATACAAATATTATCCAAAATCGACGCCTAATTCCCACTTAAAAATCAGATTTATGGTTGGGGAACTTTTCCCCCAATTCCCCAATTTCCTCACTCACATTCTTTAATTTAATGAAGAAAACAACTATGGATTGATGACATATGATCAAAATAGGATTAGGAATCGTTACCCACTGATTTACTCTAAAAAAAACTCTCGAAAAATCGCCTTCCTCCGAGCTCTCAATCAAATTTTGTGTTATGAAATTTCAACCCTCGAATCTGCCCTTTTCTTCCCATCGATTATCGCACCTGCGGGCCAAGGATTGCATCTGCGATTCCGCACCTGCAGAATTCCCATCACAGGTGCGTCTTTTCACTTAAGGTACCTCGTCCGCATCTGCGATTAAGAGGTCGCACCTGCGTGTGCGCACCTGAGGACCTTTTCTCCGCTTCTACGGTCCCAGACCGCTCCTACGGTTCCTTCACCCTCACCTGTGGGCATCGTAGATACGGAACTCCCCTCGCACCTACGATCCCAGACCTCCTTCCCATTTCTGCTTCTGCGGTTCCGTAGCCGCTTTTGTGGCTCCACACCTGCGGCCCAATGTGCGCAGGTGGGGTGACACCAGATACATCAACATCATCAGTTTCACCTAGGTCTAAATCAACCTGTTAAGCACCCGAAACCCACCTGATGTACCCTGGACCTCAACCAAACATATGCACCAATCCTAAAAAACCATACAAACTTAATCGAGTCTTCAAATCACATCGAACAACATCACAACACAAAAAATACACGGATTCAAGCCTCGGGAACTTTGAAATTTCCCAAATCTACAACCGACGTCGAAACATATCAAATCTCATCCAAATGACCTCAACGTTTACCCACAAGTCAAAAAATGACACTACGAACCTACTCCCACTTCCGAAATTCCATTCCGGGTCTGATAGCCAAATTTCCACAGCCGGCCAAAATCTCCAAAATTCCAACTTTTGCCAATTCAAGCCTAAATCTACTACAGATCTCCAAAACACTATACAGACACTCCCCTAAGTCCAAAATCACCTAACGGAGCTAACAGAGTCATAAAAATTCAAATCCGAGGCCGTTACCCACAAGTCGACGTCCAGTCGACTTTTCCAACTTAAGTTTCCCAATAAGAGACTAAGTGTCTCAATTCACTTCAAAACCAATATGAACCCTCCCAACAACGTAAAAATAGTAGAATAAGATACGGGGAAAACAATTAATAGGGGATCGGGGCTATAACTCTCAAAATGACTGGCCGGGTCGTTACAAGGCCTCACTTTGTTAACATATATGGAATTATGATAAGTTTTCCCTCTAGGCGTCTATGGCTTTACTGCATCTAAGTAGGTCATACGATACCATAACTCTTACTTCGGTTTACTGTTACTGAGGTCTGCTACCAAACTATTGGTTACTCTCGTTGCTTATCCCATGTGTATAAATCTAAGTCCTTTAATACTTCCTCATTACTGTTCATCTTAAGAATGACTTTCATTCAACCATTGTTGATTCACCTCATACTTTGTAACTTTTATCCAACCATAGTTGATTCACCTCCATATTGATCTACAATCTACCACTGATAACTTAAAAGCTCTTGCGTAATCACTAGGGCTCATATTGCATTAAGGAACATTTAAAGTTATTTTCTTGATCCACCTAGGGGCGATACCATACTTCCATAACCGTATTTCATAGCATCATAATGTGATTCACCTTACGTGGGTATTTTAAACCCGTACAATTCATGAAATCCTTTTTTTTCCCTTCAAATCATTACTCAATCGAAGGCCTAAATGTCATCCTTTATCAATCACAATTACACCCTTATTCTACTACCACGGTAGCATTCCTCTCTTCTAAATTCTTTAGTCTTAGACTCCTTTGAGTTCATTCAGGCTATACTGAACTTTCTATAACTTAGAGAAACCATTAGACTCACGATTTCTATAATTTTCTAGGTCCAATAATCAGACTCCTGATTTACTAAGTTGATGTAACTCATTAGTTTCCTATTCCTTCTGATCAGCCTTTATGTAGGCTTAAGCTATCTTCCGATATGCGGCACATAGTATTAGTTATTACTTTAGCCTTTCATGGGCGCTATGGAATATCCAAGATAAAATCTTCTAACAATTCAATCCTTTGTCTATGACCTGGACTCAATTCTTTCTTTTTAACTTATACCGGAGTCTTCTACGACTGTATGATTGTCAACATATATGCTGCATGGATAATACTCCGACATCTTAAGTGCGTTCATAAGGTAACTAACTCTGGATCATTGTTCAAATAATTCCTTTCATTCCTTCTCAGCTTTCTTTAAACATAAGCTATTACTTTTCCTGGTCTTCCTTCCCCCTTATTGCGTGCATTCTTAGCTTATCTTAGTTCCCACGCATGCCGGAATTTTCGTGCAACTCATATGATCTTGAATATTACTTTTGATTTCACTTCCCATTCATTAGCCACGGTAGGTGCCACTTTCGTATGGAGTGCATACAATGTTGTAGTGAGTCTATTTTTACATGACCATTTCTCCTTCAAGTTACTATGTTTAGGTTGAGGCTTTCTTCCTTATTTCCTCAGCTAGTCTTTCATTATAGTACTTAGGGAGGACCCTTTGACTCTTGTAAAGCTGCGAGCTTATTACATCGTATTCTCAACGGAATTTTTGATGTCCTTCCTCACCTATAATTATCCGTAGTAACTTACCTCCACGCCCTTGTGCTTGTAGGGTTGCTCCTGAACTGATATTTTGACTGTCTTCCCAGTGGTACTCTCTTTTATTTCTGTAACACTCAGACGATACCTTTAATTACCCCAACTCTTATCTGAATTTTATTTTCCAACAATTGCGATCTCGTATCTGTGAGACTGAATTCCCTATGCTGGGGTTCAATACATTTATCTTGCACGGTCTGTTGAGTTATTTGTATCCTCTTGTCTAGCCATAATTAGACTCTTCCAGAATCAACTGCTAACTACTCGTTGGTCCATTTTAATATAATATTTCCGCATAATATTTCTTGGGTTATTTTGTTTGTTTTAACTTATGTCTTGCACTGGCTCCTTCTTTATAAATAACATCCTGGGCCGGAACCCTTACTTCCTCTTCTTGACATCGTGCTTGCATAATGTTCTGGAATCGTAGCATATCTGTAGGATTTAAATAAGTGCAATCTCATCCCCTTTTCATTTTTAGCGCATTCTTCCTTTACTATTCCATAGTTACTAGAACCACGTAATTCTGACTTAATGCCACATCACTCCATATTACCCCCTTTAGGGGAGTACTAAGATTTAGTGCTACCATAATCTACGTATATATGTTTTACCTCTTCATCTTTGGCATCTTTTCACATCATTGATGACCCTTACTTGCCTTGCAAAAATCCTTTTGTACAAACGATAACAAAATTCCTTACTCATGAGGATGACACTTAGTGTAACTGGTACACATAGTCCCTTAAGCTTAACTTTGCTCACATTGCTTGCTTTAGGGAAGCGTCTTCCTGAATGACCTTTAAAGGTTATTCTTCTGTCGTCCATTCTATTATTACCGGAACACAATCTCGAAAATTCTCATGATGCCAACTATTATCAAATCACACAATCTCTAATTCATGTTTAGTTTACCTTGTTCACCAGCCCATGCTGATTTGTTTACCTCGAGAGGTTGTAGAACCCTTAGGAAAAATTTCACTTTCATATATTCTGGTCATGAGACATATTGATTTCGGGAACTAAATCTCTATTATTCTATTCTCTCACAAATAGTGAGGACACGTTCTACCAGATCGGGTGAACAACCACCAGTACCACTAGTTTGGGCCACGATAGGCCAGGGTTGTGGTAGAGGCCAGGGCCATGGTAGAGGCCGAGATGCAGCAAGCACAACAGCTAGAGCAGCACTTGTAGACCAACCAGTTGCTCTAGCTCAAGAGGGGGATTATGAATATAGATGAGCCGGTGGGACCCGCTCAGGCACCATCTATGCCTATTGTGATTCCAGGCATTCAAGAGGCATTGGCTTAGATATTGAAGGTTTGCACTATCCTTGCTTAGGTGGTTTCGCCTAAGGCCGCACCTGCCACTTCTCAGGCTGGGGGAGGTCCTCATAGCCTCGTCGCCCATACACCAGAGCAGGTAGTGCAGGCACTCTAGATACCAGGGGTACTACCAGTCTAGCCGGTTGCAGCTGCCCAGGCCCATGTGAGTTTTAATATGAATAATGAGGAGCAGAATAGATTAGATAGATTTGGGAGACTCCATCCTACATCATTCAGTGGAACTGAGTTAGAGGATGCTCGAGATTTCTTGGACAGGTGCCAGAATCCCGGGTATTTTGGAGATCAATAGGGTCTCATTTACTACCGTTTAGCTGACCGGGGCAGCCTTCAGATGGTGGGAGGCTTATTGTAACGACCCGACCAGTTGTTTCAAAAGTTATAGCACCATTTCCCCATTTACTGCTCATTTTGTACTTTATAATTGTAATGTGACTTATCGGGGTAGTTGGTTCGGGTCCGATGAGGCTTTTAGAATGAATTGGAATACTTAGTTCCAAAGTTTAAAACTTAAGTTGAAAAGGCTGGCTGGATGTTGACCTATGTATAAACGACCCCGGAATAGAATGTTAATGATTCCAACAGCTCCGTATGGTGATTTTAAACTTAGGAGAGTGTTCAGAATTTTATTTGGAAGTCCGTAGTTAAATTAGGCTTGAATTGCTAAAATACGAATTCAAGTTTGGATGTTTGACCGGGGAGTTGACTTTTTGATATCGGGGTCGGAATCCCGTTACAAAAATTTTCATATCTCCATTATGTCATTTATGACTTATGTGCAAAATTTGAGGTCAATTGGACTTGATTTGATAGGTTTCGGCATTGAGTGTAGAAGTTTAAATTCTTAAGTTTCATTAAGCTTGAATTTGGGTGTGATTTGTGCTTTTAGCATTATTTGAAGTGATTGGAAGTTTTGACTAAGTCCATATGATGTTTTAGGACTTGTTGGTATATTTGGTTGAGGTCCCGAGGGCCTCGGGCGAGTTCCGGATGGCTAACAAATTGAATTTCGGACTTGGAATGGTGCTGGAAATTTTCTGATACCTGTTCTTGTTTCATTCTTCACATTCGCGAGGGGAGTCTCGCGTTCGTGAAGAGGAAATTTTGACTGGCACATTTTGTTCTTTGCGTTCACGACCGAGGGTATGCGTTCACGAAGGGTCGAGGTGCAAAGCTTCGCGTTCGCGAAGGGGAAATGGCCGAAGAGGATTTTTGCCTTCGCGTTCGCGAAGGGCGTCTCACGTTTGTGAAGGCAAATCCAGGTAAGGCATCACATCCACGAGGTTGCCTTCATGTTAGCGAAGGGCAATGTTTGGCACCAAACGTTTGTGCTTCGTGAACGCGAGGCACTGACCGTGTTCGTGAACAAGAAATGTCTGGGCAGGGAGTTTAAGTTTAAAAAATGGGACTTTGTCCCATTTTCCATTTTTGAAGAATCAGAGCTCGGGGAGAGGCGATTTTCGGGAGATTTTCAAGAACAATATTGGGGTATGTGTTCTTAACTCAATTTTGGTTACATTACCCGAATCCATCGTTGTTCTTAACATTTAATTGGTGATTTAAGTGGAAAATATTTGAAAACCCTCTTGGATAGAGTTGAGGATTTGAGGGTCGAATTGTTATCAGAATTTAGTCATTTTGGAATGGTTAGACTCGTGGTTGAATGGGCATTCATATTTCGTAACTTTCGCTGGATTCCGAGACGTGGGCCACATGGGCTATTTTTCAATTAATTTCGGATTTTTATTGAAAAATGTAGTATTGTTTTATGGAATTGATTCTATAATTTTTACTGACTATAACGAATTAATTATGACTAGATTTGAGCCGGTCGGAGTCAGAAAATCGAGGAAAAGGCATAATACTTGACTAATTGAGTGCGGTTTGAGGTAAGTGACTTGTCTAACCTTGTGTGAGGGAAACTTTCCTAGGATTG
Source organism: Nicotiana otophora (assembly GCA_000715115.1). Taxonomy (NCBI): domain Eukaryota; kingdom Viridiplantae; phylum Streptophyta; class Magnoliopsida; order Solanales; family Solanaceae; genus Nicotiana; species Nicotiana otophora. The sequence goes on from AWOL01S0018548.1 coordinate 22,642, forward strand.
CTATTGATGTGATAATTGTAATGTGTTGAAAGTCGTGTACATGAAGTGACGAGTGTGTACACGGGCTAAATGTGGAAGATTATGTTTTTAAATTGTGTAGATCACTGTTGTATATTAATTAAATTATTTTATCTTGTTATATTCTTCATGATTGATCTGATTTATATGCTTTAAATTTTCTTGACCTTCTCCTGCTAATTGTTTTTACCTGTTTAGTTGAAACTTGGTTTCTTTTATTCTGTGCATTATTTGAAGGTGAAATTTCTTTAATTTAAATTTTATTAATGTGATATTTTAAATTTGGTACTGAGGCAACGTATTAAAATTTTTGAAATATTATTTTTGCTGAGTAATTTATTCCCGAATATTTTGTGAGATTTTGTACTCATTGTGATTGAGACGTGAGCTCGCTGTTGTGGAAAATATTATTGATGTTGTTTATTTTGGCAAATTCAATTATTTGGGCACTTGAGGTGTAAATTGTAATATATTGTGATATTAATATGCATGCGGTGGTATAAGGTCAAGATGTTGAAACGCATGCGGTGAGATAAGGGTGGCTTGATACACGTGGCTAGTAGAGGAACTACTAGAATTCATGCGGTGTGATAAGGGTGGCTAAAACGCGGAAAGCTAATTCGGGAAAAAATATTTTCTTTAAAATACATTTTGAAGACTCCTTGACAAGGTGGGTTGTTCTGATGGTAAGCACCCTCTACTTCCAACCAAGAGGTTGTGAGTTTTAGTCACCCCAAGAGCAAGGTGGGGAGTTCTTGGAGGGAAGGATGCCGAGGGTCTATTGGAAACAGCCTCTCTACCCCAGGGTAGGGGTAAGGTCTGCGTACACACTACCCTCCCCAGACCCCACTAGTGGGATTATACTGGGTTGTTGTTGTTGTTGT
>AWOL01S0018548.1:23592-33866 GCA_000715115.1 Nicotiana otophora
GGATGCCGAGGGTCTATTGGAAACAGCCTCTCTACCTCAAGGTAGGGGTAAGGTCTGCGTACACACTACCCTCCCCAGACCCCACTAGTGGGATTATACTGGGTTATTGTTGTTGTTGTTGTTACATTGTGAAGATTCCCGCGGTGATATAAGGAAATGAGATACTGTGAATTTACTTATGATTTGGGACTACGAGGCGGTACCTCGGGAGTTCCCTTGTTGATATTTATTTATGGTCGCAATTGCCTTTGATTATTGTTGTGATTTCCTTAAAGTTAAAAAATTCTTCTTTGTTTTCGCGAGGTATTATTTGCCACTATTCTGCGTAGTTAAATGGTGACATACTACTACTTGATTTATTTCCATTGTCATTTTATTTTATTATATTGTTTAACATTTCACTATGTCTTTTATTATTCCAGTAGGGCCTGACCTGACCTCATCACTATTCTACCGAGGTTAGGCTTGGCACTTACTGGGTACCGCTGTGTTGTACCCATACTACACTTTTGCACATCTTTTTGTGCAGATCCAGATACATCCTACCAGCCCATACACCAGTGAGCTACCTGCATACGGAGACTTTGAGGTATATCTGTCAGCATCCGCAGACTCTGGAGTCCCCTTCTATCCTTATTATGTTGCTTCCTTATTTTTGTTAAACTCTAATATATATATATATAGATATTGAGGATAAACTCTTAGAAGTTTGTGACTAATTTCTACCGGGTTTTGGGAGATGTAATTATGTGAATTGCAGATTTATTTATTTCATATTTCTATTATTATTCTGCATTGATAGGCTTACCTAGTCTTAGAGATTAGTTGTCATCACGAAATCTTACGGATGGGATTTGGAGTCATGACAAGTTGGTATCAGAGCTCTAGGTTCATAGGTGTTATGAGTCACAAGCAGGTTTAGTGAATGTTAGGAAATATTCATTTCCTAACATGACAAGTCGTGAATAGGAAGTATTCACTTCTTTGATTCCTTATCGTGAGCATCTATTGAGGACACTCACAACTGGATCCGATGATCAGACACCCGCGCCCCCTGTTGGAGCCACAAGAGGCCGGGGTCGGGGCAGAGGTCGAGCCAGAGGTCGAGGATGACCACGTGGTGCAGCCAGAGGACATGCACAAACTATTGCAGTAGAGCCACTAGTAGCTCCAGTTGGAGAACATGCACCTGAGATGCCTGTTACTACCCCTGTACTTCAGGAGAGTCTTGCCCAGTTATTGAGCATGTTTTGTATTTTAGCTGAGGCAAGGTTGATTCCACTTGCTCCTGCCACGTCTCAGACAGGGGGAGGAGCACAGACACGGGCCCAAGTTGACAATGCCCCAGAAGTTATACCAGTGCAACCATTTGTTCCAGTTCGGCCCAAGGTTAGGGCAGCAGTTTCAGAGGGGGAGCAGATCATGCTCGAGAGGTACATGAAGTACCACCCTACCACTTTCAGAGGTTTAGCTTCAGAGGATGCTCAGGTTTTTCTTGACGAATGTCACGGTATCCTCCCTACTATGGGTATTGTGGATTCCGTAGGGGTTTCTTTCACGGCGTTCCATCTTAAAGGAGAGCCTACCAGTGGTGGCAGGCTTATGAGTTGGATAGTCCGGCTGAGGCAGCTTCACTTACTTGGACTCAATTTTCTGATATGTTCTTGAGGGAATATATTTCTCAGAGTCTTAGGGATGCATGACGTGCAGAGTTTGAGCAATTGAATATATGGTTCGATTCAGTGATTTGGCTATGCATGCAACAACCTTAGTTGCTATTGTTTGTGAGCGGGTTCACCGATTTATTGAGGGTCTCCATCATAGTATAAGATTCAGTATGGCCCGACAGCTAGAAATGGACATCACATACCAACAGGTGGTGTCAATTGCTAGGAGATTGGAAAGTATGCAGATCCGGGAGAGGGAAGATAGAAAAGCTAAGAGACCACGAGATTTGGGCACGTATAATAATTCTTGTGCCCCAATTACAGCCCGTCATTGTAGAGGCTCTGTGAGCCATCCTATACATTCAGCACTTCTAGCTTCCAATGGTATTCCGGCTACTCCCAGACCTCAGGTTCCATATTATGCACCGCTAGTGTCTATTGTACCTCATGTACAAGGTGTTTTCAACGGGCAGTCTAGTCGATCAGGCCCGAGCCAGTCCCAGCATCCACGCCCTCCGAGGGTTTAGTTTTAGTGTGGTGACACTCGTCATATAATGAGGGATTGCCCCAGATTTAAGAGGGGTGCACCTCCACATGCTTCTCAGGCCCCACCCATCCACAGGGCCATCAGGCTTCTCAGGCCATGATTACTGCACCAGTTGCCACTCCACCTGCTCAGCCAGCTAGAGGTGGAGTTCGGATAGGTAGAGGTCGCCCTAGAGGGGGAGGCCAGGCTAGATATTATGCCCTTCCTTCTAGGACAGAGGTCGTCGCATCCTATTTTGTTATCACAGGTATTTTTACGATCTGCCATAGAGATGCATCAGTCTTATTTGATCCACGCTCCACTTATTCTTATGTGTCATCTTATTTTGCCCCATATTTAGGCGTTTCTCGTGATTCTTTGAGTTCTTCTATTTATGTATCTACACCTGTGGGTGAATCTATTATTGTGGACTGCGTGTATTGGTCATGTTTAATTGTTATCAGTAGTTTTGAGACCAGAGCTGATTTATTATTGCTCAGTATGGTGCATATCGATATTATTTTGGGCACGGACTGGTTGTCTCCCTATCACGTTATTCTTGATTGTTACGCCAAGACGGTGATGTTGGCTATGCCAGGTCTGCCACGATTAGAGTGGAGAGGTACCTCGGATTATGTTCCTAGTAGGGTTGTTTCATTTCTTAAGGCTCAACGGATGGTTGAGAAGGGGCGTGATGCATATCTGGCCTATGTGAGGGATGTTAGTATTGATACTCGTAGCGTGGAGTTAGTTCCTATAGTAAGGGATTTTTCAGATGTATTTCCAGCGGATCTTCCGGGTATGCCACCCGACAGGGATATTGACTTTGGCATTGATTTGTTACCGGGTGCTCAGCCCATTTCTATTTTGCCATATCGTATGGCCCCAGCAGAGTTGAAAGAATTAAAAGAGCAGTTATAGGAGCTGCTTGATAAAGGGTTTATTCGGCCTACTGTATCGCCTTGGGGTGCTCCTGCCTTATTTGTGAAAAAGAAGGATGGTTCTATGCGAATGTGTACTGATTACCATCAGTTGAACAAGGTTACAATGAAGAACATGTATCCATTGCCTAGAATTGATGACCTATTTGATCAGCTTCAGTGTGCCAGGGTGTTCTTTAAGATTGACTTGCATTCAGGCTACCATCAGCTGAAGATTCGGGAGCCATACATCCTGAAAACTGCTTTCTGGACTCGGTATGGTCATTATGAGTTTCTTGTAATGTCATATGCGCTGACCAACGCCCCAGTAGCATTTATGCATTTGATGAACAATGTATTTCAGCCCTATCTTGACTCCTTCATCATTGTATTTATTGACGACATTTTAGTGTATTCACGGAATCGAGAGAACTGTGCTACAAACTTTGAGAGAAAAGAAGTTATATACAAAATTTTCAAAGTGTGAATTCTGGCTGGATTTAGTGGGATTTATTTGTCATATAGTTTCGTGCGAGGGGATCAAGGTAGATCCCAAGAAGATTGAAGCAGTGCAGAGTTGGTCCAGGCCATCCTCAGCTACAAAGATCTAGCATTTCCTTGGTTTTGGCAGGGTATTATCGCCGATTTGTAGAGGGTTTCTCTTCTATTGCTGCACTTATGACCAAATTGACCCCGAAGGGTGCTCCGTTCAGGTGGACAGAGGAATATGAGGAGAGCTTCCAAAAGCTCAAGACAACTTTGACTGCAGCCACAGTATTGGAATTACCTACAAGTTCAAGGTCTTATATTATGTATTGTGATGCGTCGCATATTGGTCTCGGCATAGTGTTGATGCAAGACAGTACGGTGATTACCTACGCATCTAGACAGTTAAAGGTACATGAGAAGAATTATCCGGTCCATGTCCTTTAATTAGCAGCTATTGTTCATGACTTGAAGATACGGCGACATTATTTGTACGGTGTCCATTGTGAGGTCTACACCGATCACCGAAGTCTACAATATCTATTTAAATAGAAGGATCTTAATTTGCGGTAGCGAAGATGGTTGGGGTTTCTTAAGGATTATGATATCACCATTCTCTATCATCCCGGGAAGGCCAATGTAGTGGCCGATGCCTTGAGTCGTAAGGCGGAGAGTTTGGGCAGCTTAGCATATTCACTGGTAGGATAGAGGCCTTTAGCCTTGGATGTTCAGGCCTTGGCCAACCAGTTTGTTAGATTGGATGTTTCCGAGTCGAGCCGATTTTTGGCTTGTGTGGTTTCTCAGTCTTCTCTTTATGATCGTATCAGGGAGTGTCAATATGATCAACCCCATTTGCTTGTCCTTAAGGATACAGTTCAGCACGATGATGCCAATGAAGTCACTATTGGAGATGATGGTGTATTACGGATGCAGGGCAGGCTATGTGTACCCAATGTAGATGTCTTGCATGAGTTGATTCTCTAAGAGGCTCACAGTTCGCAGTAGTCCATTCATTTGGGTGCTGCAAAGATGTATCAGGACTTGAGACATCACTATTGGTGGAGGCAAATGAAGAAAGACATAGTGGAATATGTAGCTCGGTGCCTAAATTGCCAGCAGGTGAAGTATGAACATCAACGACCAGGTCGATTGCTTCAGAAGTTGGAGATTCCAGAATGGAAATGGGAGCGAATCACTATGGATTTCTTTGTTGGGCTCCCATGGACTCAGAGGAAGTTCGAAGTAGTTTGGGTGATTGTGGATAGATTGACCAAGTCAGCTCGTTTCATTCCTGTGGTTACTACTTACTCTTCGGAGCAGCTAGCTCAGGTTTACATTCGCGAGATTGTTAGGCTTCATGGCTTACCAATATCTATCATATCTGACCGGGGTACATAGTGTACGTGACGATTTTGGAGAGCCGTACAGTGAGAGTTGGGTACCCGGGTAGAGTTGAGTACAACATTTCATCCTCAAACCGATGCACAGTCCAAGCATACTATTCAAATATTAGAAGATATGCTTCGTGCGTGTGTGATGGATTTTATGGGTGCTTGGGATCCGTTCTTCCCACTTACGGAGTTTTCTTACAATAACAGCTACCAGTCGAGCATTCAGATGTCTCCGTATGAGACCTTGTATGGTAGGCGGTGTGGGTCTCAAGTGGGTTGGTTCGAGCCGGGCGAAGCTAGAATATTTGGTACGGACTTGGTTCAAGATGCTTTGGAAAAGGTTAGGTTGATTCAGGATCGACTCCGTACAGCCCAATATAGACAAAAGAGTTATGTGGATCGGGAGCATGCCTTGCTCCGTGTTTCACCTATGAAGGGTGTTATGAGGTTTGGAAAGAAGGGAAACTTGAGCCTGAGGTATATCGGACCTTTTGAGATTGTTGAGAGAGTTGGAGAGGTGGCTTCCAGACTTGCACTAATACCTAGTCTCTCTACAGTTCATCCAGTGTTCCATATTTCCATGCTCCGGAAGTATCACGGCGATCCGTTTCATGTGTTAGACTTCAGCTCAGTCCAGTTGGACAATGATCTTTCTTATGTCGAGTAACCAATGGCCATTTTGGCCAGACATGTTAGAAAGGTAAGATCAAAGAGCATTGCTTCAGTGAAAGCATTGGAGGGGTCATCCGGTCAAGGAGGCAACTTGGGAGACCGAGCATGATATTCACACCTGTTATCCTCATCTTTTCACCACTCCGGGTATAATTCTAAAACTCGTTCGAGGACGAATGTTTATTTAAGAGGGGGAAGATAAAATGACCCGGCCAGTCGTTTCAAAAGTTGTAGACCTGTTACACCATTCACTGCTTATTCTGTACTTTATAACTGTTATGTGACTTGCCGGGGTAATTGGTTCGGGTCCAGTGAGATTTTTAGAATGAATTGGAACACTTAGTTCCAAAGTTTAAAACTTAAGTTGAAATAGTTGGCTCGCTAAGGGGAAATGGCCGGAGAGGATTTTTGCCTTCGCGTTCATGAAGGTCGGCTCGCGTTCGCAAAGGCCAATCCAGGCAAGGCATCGCGTTAGCGAGGTTGCCTTCGCATTCGTGAGGTTGCCTTCCCGTTCGCGAAGGGCAATATTTGACAGCACAATTTTGTGCTTTACTGAACGCGAGGCACTGACCGCGTTCACGAAGAAGAAATGTCTGGGCAGAGAGTTTAAGTTCAGAAAATGGGACTTCGTCCCATTTTTCAGTTTTGATGAATTGGAGCTCAGGGAGAGGCGATTTTCAAGAGATGTTCAAGGGAAACATTGGGGTAAGTGTTCTTAATCCAATTTTGGTAAGATTACCCGAATCCATCGTTGTTCTTATCATTTTATTGGTGATTTAAGTTGCAAAATTTTGAAAACCCTCTTGGATAGATTTGAGGATTTGAGGGTCGAATTGTTATCGTAATTTAGTCATTTTGGTATGGTTAGACTCGTGGTTGAATGAGCGTTCATATTTCGTAACTTTTGCCTGGTTTCGAGATGTGGGCCCTACAGGCAATGTTTGAGTTAATTTCGGATTTCTGTTGAACAATGTTGTATTTTCTTATGGAATTGACTCTATAATTTTTCTTGACTGTATCGAATTGATTATGACTAGATTTGAGCCGATCAGAGTCAGAAAATAGAGGAAAGTCATACTACTTGACTAATTGAGCGCGATTTGAGGTAAGTGACTTGTCTAACCTTGTGTGGGGGAAATTCTCCTAAGATTGATATTGATGTGATAATCGTAATGTGTTGAAAGTCATGTACACGAGGTGACGAGTGTGTACACGGGCTAAATGTGGAAGATCATTGTTGCATATTAGTTAAATTATGTTATCTTGTTATATTCCTCAATATCGATCTGATTTATATACTTTAAATTCTGTTGACCTTTTCCTGCTAATTGTCTTTACCTGTTTAGTTGAAATGTGGTTTCTTTTATTCTGTGCATTATTTGAAGGTGGAATTTCATTAATTTAAATATTAATATTGTGATATTTTAAATTTGGTACTGAGGCAACGTATTAAAAATTTTGAAATATTATTTTTGATGAGTTATTTATTACCGAATATTTTGTGAGATTTTGTACTCATTGTGATTGAGCCCTGAGCTCCCTGTTGTGGAAAATATTGTTGATGTTGTTTATTTTTGCAAATTAAATTATTTGGGCACTTCAGGTGCAAATTGTGATATATTGTGACATTGATACGCATGCAGTGGTATAAGGTCTGGGTGTTGAAACGTATGTGGTGAGATAAGGGTGGCTTGATACGCGTGGCTAGTAGGGGAACTACTAGAAGTCATGCGGTGTGATAAGGGTGGCTAAAACGCGGGATGTTATTTCGGGAAAAAATATTTTCTTTAAAATAAATTATGATGGCTCCCGCTATGATATAAGGAAATGAGATATTGTGAAGTTACTTATGAATTGGGACTACGAGGCGGTAACTCGGGAGTTCCCTTGTTGATATTTATTTATGGCCGTAGTTGCCTTTGATTATTGTTGTGATTTCCTTAAAGTTGAAAAATTTTGTTTTGTTTCCGCGAGGTATTATTTGCCATTATTCTGCGTAGTTAAATGGTGACATACTACTACTTGATTCATTTCCATTGTCATTTTATTTTTATTATAATGTTAAACATTTCATCATGTATTTTATTATTCCAGTAGGGCCTGACCTGACCTCGTCACTACTCTTCCGAGGTTAGGTTTGGCACTTACTAGGTACCGTTGTGGTGTACTCATACTACGCTTCTGCACATCTTTTTATTTAGATCAAGGTACATCCTACCAGCCCAGACATCAGTGAGCTACCTGTGTACGTAGACTTCGAGGTATATTTGCCAGCGTCCGCACACTTCAGAGTCCCCTTCTATATTTATTATGTTGCTTCCTTATTTTCTGTAAACTGATATATAGAGAAATTGAGGATATATTATTAGAAACTTGTGACTTATTTCTACCGGGTTTTTGGGAGATGTAATTATGTTAATTGCATANATGATGGCTCCCGCTATGATATAAGGAAATGAGATATTGTGAAGTTACTTATGAATTGGGACTACGAGGCGGTAACTCGGGAGTTCCCTTGTTGATATTTATTTATGGCCGTAGTTGCCTTTGATTATTGTTGTGATTTCCTTAAAGTTGAAAAATTTTGTTTTGTTTCCGCGAGGTATTATTTGCCATTATTCTGCGTAGTTAAATGGTGACATACTACTACTTGATTCATTTCCATTGTCATTTTATTTTTATTATAATGTTAAACATTTCATCATGTATTTTATTATTCCAGTAGGGCCTGACCTGACCTCGTCACTACTCTTCCGAGGTTAGGTTTGGCACTTACTAGGTACCGTTGTGGTGTACTCATACTACGCTTCTGCACATCTTTTTATTTAGATCAAGGTACATCCTACCAGCCCAGACATCAGTGAGCTACCTGTGTACGTAGACTTCGAGGTATATTTGCCAGCGTCCGCACACTCCAGAGTCCCCTTCTATATTTATTATGTTGCTTCCTTATTTTCTGTAAACTGATATATAGAGATATTGAAGATAAATTATTAGAAACTTGTGACTTATTTCTACCGGGTTTTTGGGAGATGTAATTATGTTAATTGCATATTTATTTATTTTATATTTCTATTTTTATTCCGCATTGATAGGCTTACCTAGTCTTAGAGACTAGGTGCCATAACGACAGCCTACAGAGAGGATTTGGGGTCGTGACATCCTCATTTTGGAGAAGTTTATGCCATAGATCCATAGAGAGGAACTGTGCAGGCAGTTCGAACAGCTCTATCAGGAGGACATGTCGGTGACTCAGTATGAGATGAGGTTTTTAGACTTGGCTCGTCATGCAGTCTGGTTGATTCCCACATAGAGGCAAAAGATTATGAGGTTCATTAATGGCCTCAACCAGCAGTTTTGTTTTATTATGACTCTAGGGAATGTATCAGGTTCTAAGTTCGACAAGGTGGTCAATAGTGCTCGACAGCTAGAAATGGTCCGTACTAAGGAGTGTGAGGAGAGGGAGGCCAAGAGGTCTCGTGGTTCAGGTAATTACAGTGGTGTTCCATTTGGGGGACAGTCCTATCAAAGCAGGGGTCGACCTTATAGGCCCGATCAGATGGCTGGTTCGGCTCATCGTGGTGCATCTGCTAGCCATGGTTCATATAGTACTCGACCGAGTCAGTCATCTCTTAGTGAACTTCCCTCTCAGAGTTCATCTTGTGCACCATCAGTGCAGGGTTCATGTATACCAGATTCTTCTAGTAGTTATTCTGGTTCTCGAGATCCACCTAACTACTTGCCGCCATTGTCAGAGAAGGGTTGTTTTGAGTTTATAGATTCGGGTCATATGAAGAGACATTGTCCCCGCCTTTCGCGAGGTCTAGTTTAGCAAAGGAATTAGGCTATGGTTCCTGCACCAGTTATTCCACCACCCGCCCAGCCAGCATGGGGTGGGGCACATGCAGCTAGTGGTCGCCCTAGAGGAGGAGGAAGATCAGGTGGTGGTCATGCTAGATTCTATGCTATTCCTGCCAGACCACATGCACTTGCCTCAGACACGGTAATCACATGTATTGTCTTAGTATGCCACCAGGATATTTCTCTATTATTTGACCCTAGTTCCACATATTCGTATGTCTCGTCATATTTTGCTTGTTGTTTTGAATTGCCCCGTGAGTCCTTAGTCTCACATGTTCATGTATCTACACCGGTGGGCGATACTATTATCGTGGACCGTGTGTATCAGCCTTGTGTGGTAACCATTAGGGGATTGGAGACCATAGTTTATCTTTTATTGCTCAGTATGGTCGATTTTGATATGATCTTGGGTATAGATTGGTTCTCTCCATGTCATGCTATTCTAGATTGTCACACTAAGAATGTGACATTGGCAATGACAGGGTTGCCAAGGTTTGAGTGGAGCAGTTCTCCAGATTTTGTCCCTAGCAGGGTAATTTCTTATTTAAAGGCCCAACGAATAGTTGGGAAGGGGTGTTTATCATATTTGGCCTTTGTGAGAGATGTTGATACAGAGACTCCTATATTACATTCTATTCCGGTAGTGCGAGATTTTCCAAATGTGTTTCCTGCAGATCTTTCGGGCATGCCTCCCGACAGGGATATTGATTTCGGTATTGACTTGGTGCCGGGCACTCAGCCCATTTCTATT
>AWOL01S0018552.1:2413-13356 GCA_000715115.1 Nicotiana otophora
TTGTCCTTAAGGACACGGTCCAGCACGGTTATGCTAAGGAGGTCACTATTGGAGATAATGGTGCATTGAGGATGCAGGGCAGGCTATGTGTGCCCAATGTGGATGGTCTGCGTGAGTTGATTCTCCAGGAGGCTCACAGTTCGCGGTACTCTATTCATCCGGGTGTCGCAAAGATGTATCGGGACTTGAAACAGCATTACTGGTGGAGGAGAATGAAGAAGAACATAGTAGAATATGTGGCTCGATGTCTGAATTTCCAGCAGGTAAAATATGAGCATCAACGACCAGGTGGATTGCTTCAGAAGTTAGAGATTCTGGAGTGGAAATGGGAGCGGATCACTATGGATTTCATTGTTGGACTCCCACGGACTCAGCGGAGGTTTGATGCAGTTTGGGTGATTGTGGATAGGTTGACCAAGTCGGCTCATTTCATTCATGTGATGACTACCTATTCTTCCGAGCAGCTAGCTCGAATCTACATCTGTAAGATCGTCAGGCTTCGTGGCGTACCGGTATCTATTATCTCTGACCGGGGTACGCAGTTTACATCACAGTTCTCGAGAGCTGTACAGTATAAGTTAGGTACTAGGGTTGAGTTGAGCACAGTATTTCACCCTTAGATGGACGAGAAGTCCGAGCGCACTATTCAGATATTTGAGGATATGCTTCGTGCGTGTGTGATAGATTTTGGGGGTGCTTGGGACCAGTTCTTGCCACTTGCAGAGTTTGCTTACAATAACAGTTATCAGTCTAGCATTCAGATGGCACGGTATGAGGCTCTGTATTGTAGGCGGTATCGGTCCCCAGTGGGTTGGTTCGAACCGGTGAGGCTAGATTATTGGTACGGACTTGGTTCAGGATGACTTGGAAAAAGTGAAGGTAATTCAGGATAGACTTCGCATAGCCCAGTCCAGATAGAAGAGTTATGCGGACCGGAAGGTTCGCAATGTGGCATTCATGGTTGGAGAGCGAGTCTTGCTCCGGGTTTCGCCTATGAAGGGCGTTATGAGGTTTGGAAAGAAGGGCAAGCTGAGCCCAAGGTTCATTGGTCCATTTGAGGTGTTGCGTCGAGTTGGGGAGGTAGATTATGAGCTCGCCCTGCCTCCTAGTCTAGCAAGAGTTCATCCGATATTCCATATTTCTATGCTCCGGAAGTATCACGGTGATCCGTTCCATGTGTTGGATTTCAGCTCAGTTCAATTGGACAAGGATCTATCATATATTGAGGAGTTAGTCGCTATTTTAGACAAGTAGGTCAGAAAGCTAAGATCAAAGAACATTGCTTCCGTGAAGGTTCATTGGAGGGGAAAGCCGGTCGAGGAGGCGACTTGGGAGACCGAGCAGGATATGCGCAGCCGTTATCCTCATCTTTGCACCACTTCAGGTATGTCTCTATGCTCGTTCGAGGATGAACGATTGTTTTAAGAGGGGGAGGATGTAACGACCTGGTCGGTCATTTTGAGAGTTAAAGCCTCGAACCCCTATTAACTGCTTTCCCCATATCTATTTTTGCTATTGTGACTTGCCGGGATGATTGGTTTTGAGTTTCGGAGTATTTTGGGATACTTAGTCCCTAAATGAGAGCTTAAGCCTTAGAATTTGGACCGTAGTCGGAACTGTATGAAGACGGTTCCGGAATGGAATTCCGTCAGTTCCATTAGCTCCGTTAGGTGATTTTGGACATAGAGGCATGTCCGGAATGTGTTTTGGGGGCCCGTAGCTCATTTAGACTTGAAATGGCAAAAATTGAATTTTTGGAGATTTGGACCGGTAGTGGAAATTTTGATATCGGGGTCGGACTCCGATTCCGGAAGTTGGAGTAGTCTGTAATGTTGAATATGACTTGTGTGCAAACTTTGAGGTCATTCGGGCGTGGTTTGATAGGTTTCGGCATCGGTTGTAGGAATTTGAAGTTTCAAGTTCTTTAAGTTTGAATTGGAGGGTGATTCGTGAATTTAGCGTTAGTTGGTGTGATCTGAGGGCTCGACTTAGTTTGTATGGTGTTTTAGGATTGGTTGGTATGTTTGGTTGAGGTCCCTGGGAGCTCGGGTGAGTTTCGAGTGCTTAACGGATCAAAAGTTGGATTTGTGTTGCTGTTAAAGTCTTCAGGCATCTGTCATTTTCGCACTTGCGGTGGAGAGACCGCAGGTGCGTGATCGCACGTGCAGAGAGGCAAGCATAGAAGCGGATTTGGGATGTGTGGTCAGGGGTCGCAGGTGAAAAGGGAAATGCTGCATCTGCGATGCCCGCAGATGCGCTAAAGGACCTGCAGGCGCTGAGGAGATCGCAGAAGCGGACAATAGTCCGCAAGCGCGCACTCGCAGGTGCGACCCATTTTTCGCAGAAGCGGACCCAGCCCTCTTAAGTCGTTTCCGCACCTGCGAAGGAAATTCCGCAGGTGCAGCGTCGCAGGTGCGACCCAAGGTCCGCAGATGCGGAATAACTGGGCAGAAAAGGGGCAGATTCGAGGGTTTGAAGTTCACGTCACAAATTTGATTGAGAGCTCGGTAGAAGGCGGAATTTGGAGAGATTTTTGGAGGAAGTTTTTGGGTAATGATTCTTAATTCCCTTATGGTTATATTCCACTAATCTATGCTTGAATTCATCGTTTAAATTCGGATTTTGGGTGAAATATTGAGAAAAGTTCTTAGGCCGAATTTTGGGATTTTGATCGAAATTTTGGTGTCGGATTTTAGTAAATTTGATATGGTTAGACTCGTGAGTGAATGAGATTTCGTATTTTACAACTTTTACCCGATTCCGAGAAGTGGGCCCCATAGGCGTATTTTGAGTTAAATTTCGGAATTTTCGTTAAATGTTGATTTCGTTAATTAGATAAGTCTATTATTGTTGTATTTATGATACGTAATTTCTTTTGAATAGATTTGGGCCATTCAGAGCCGGATATTCGTGAGAAAGGCATTGTGACCGATTAATTGAGCTTGACTCAAGGTAAGTGGTTTGCCTGACTTTGTGTGGGGGAAATACCCTTAAGATTTGGAACTATTGTGATATCTGAGCATCGTGTATGTGAGGTGACGAGTACGTACACGGGCTAGTTGTGGAAAATCCGATTTTCTTACTGAGCAGCAACATGTTTTTCCTGTTATTTTGAGTTATATCATTTTAATGAGTACTAATCTATTTTCGTTCTTAATTGAGTTATTCCAATATGTGTAGCTATTAGTCTAATACAACATGTCTACGTGTCTTAATTGGTTATGTGAATTATGTGCAGCATGCTTAATGAATTTCCTGCTTCTTCCCTAACTGGTACTTAGTCTAAATTGTAAGAACTTCATGATGTAGTTGTATTTCTATCATTCGCGCTACATATTTACTTTGGGACTATGAAACGGTATTTCGGAAGATCCCCTTATACTGCATATTTACTTTGGGACTACGGAACGGTATTCCGGGAGATCCCCCTGTCTTGCATATTTACTTTGGGACTACAGAATGGTATTCCGGGAGATCCCCCTGCACATTTACTTTGGGATTCGGAACGGTATTCCGGAAGATCCCCTGCACATTTACTTTGGGACTACGGAATGGTATTCCGAAAGATCCTCCTGTACATTTACTTTGGGACTACGGAACGGTATTCCGGGAGATCTCCCTGCACATTTACGTTTGGGACTACGAGACGGTATCTCGGGAGATCCCCTGTTGTGCTTCTGTGTACTAAGCTGTTACCTTCTTTGATTTCATTGTTGTTAAATTTCAGCCTTTATTTTATTGCGGTATTACACTCTATATTGTTTTATTATATATTTACCAGTAAGGCATTGACCTGAGTTCGTCACTACTCGACCGAGGTTAGATTTGGCACTTACTGCGTACCGATTATGGTGTACTCAGGTTACTCTCTGCATATGTTTTTCATGTGCAGATCCAGGTGTACCTTATCAGCCGCACTGTCAGTGATCCGGGACAGCTTTGGAGACTTCAAGGTATTTCTGCCGCGTCCGCAGACCTTGGAGTCCCCTTCTACTATTTCTCATGCCCATTATCTTCTATATTTTTCCTTGTTAGACTCTGATGTATAGAGACACTAGATTTTCCTTCTGTAATTTGTGATTCACGATGTTCCGGGTTTTGGGATTTGTTGTGTATTTTTGAATAATTGGATAAAAATTTATATTTTTATTTCATTATTCCGCAAAATGTTAGGCTTATCTAGCTGTAGAGACTAGGTGCCGTCACGACGTCACACGGATGGGAAATTGGGTCGTGACAAGAATCCATCCTTGTTTTTGGTCGAACACCTGCAAGGGTTAGTTTCGAAATACAAATGGACATGGAAGGGTCTTACCTTAGCAGTAATATCTTTTTAGGTGTGATACGTTCTAATTGCTCGGTATTTGTTTGCCATTTATCACACCGAGCTTGTAGGATCCTTTTCCGACGATTTCGAGAACCTAATACGGTCCTTCCTAGTTCGGACCCAGTTTCCCTTCATTTGGATTTTGGGTGTTGAGGGTGACTTTTCTTAGCACCAAATCCCCGATTTTAAAATGTTGAAGATTGGTTTTTCAATTGTAGTACATTTCGATCCGCTGTTTTTGGGCGGCCAATCGGACGAGAGCGAGTTCTTGTCTTTCGTCCAATAATTATAGGCTCGTATTCATGGTCTCGTTATTCGATTCCTATGTTGTATATTGAAACCTGATGCTAGGTTCTCCGACCTCGATCGGGATCAGAGCTTCGGCGCCATAAACCAATAAGAATGGTGTTGCTCCGGTACTGGATTTCGATGTTGTGCGGTATGCCCATAGGACCTCGGGTAGTATTTCTCTCCATTTTCTATTGGATTTGGTCAATCTCTTCTTAAGATTTTTGATGATGGTTTTGTTGGTCGATTCGGCTTGTTCGTTCCCGCTGGGATGATAAGGTGTTGATCGAATCCTTTTGATCTTGTGATCTTAGAGAAATTTAGTTAAATGCTACCGACGAATTGTTTTCTATTATCACATACAATTTCGGATGGCATCCCTAATCGACATATGATGTGGTCCCAAATTAAGTCTATCACTTCCTTTTCTCTGACTTCTTCGAAAGCCTATGCTTCAACCCATTTAGAGAAATAATCAGTCATAAACAAAATAAACAGAGCCTTACCTGGGGCCGATGGGAGGGGGCCAATGATGTCCATTCCCCATTTCATGAAAGGCCATGCAGATAGGACCGAATGGAGTAGTTCCCCATTTTAATGGCTCATTGCCACGCGCTCCGTTTGCAGCATCTTGAAACTTCCATATAGGCCCCCACACATTTTCAGTTGTTTTACTGGGTTGATGAATCATGGGCGCATGCCTTTGGCAATTGTCACATTTTCGAACGAACTCCCTTGCATCCTTGCCTATATCGGTCCAATAATACCCTGCTCTAATTATTTTGTGGACCAGCGAATCGGCACCGGAATGATTTCCACAAATGCCCTCGTGAATTTCCCGTAGGATGTAATCGGTATCTTCCGGTCCCAAACATATTGCCAATGGTCCATCGAACGTCCTTCTAAACAGCATTCCATCTTCGGACAAGGTGAACCGTACTGCCTTTGTACGCAGGGCTCTCGATTCCTTTGGATCTGATGGAAACTTCCCGTTCTTGAAGTACTCTATGTATTTGTTTCTCTAATCCCAGGTTAAACTTGTGGAGTTTATCTCGGTGTGACCTTCTTCGATTACCGATCTCATGAGTTATACGACAGTACCCGAGTTGAGTTCGTCATCTTCAACCGATGAACCTAAGTTTGCAAGAGCGTCGACCTCGCTGTTCTATTCTCAGGGTACATGTTGCAAGGTCCATTCCTTAAATCGATGTAGAGTCACCTGTAGTTTATCCAAGTACTTCTACATTTGATCTTCTCGGACTTCAAAAATCCCGTTAACTTGGTTTACTATGAGAAGTGAATCACACTTAGCCTCTACGACTTCCGCTCCCAAGCTTCTAGCTAGTTTGAGACCTCCAATCATGACCTCATACTCGGCCTCATTGTTAGTCAATTTTGTAGTTCTGATAGATTGTCTAACTACATTACCTGTGGGTGATTTTAGTAAGATGCCTAGTCCGGACCCCTTCGCGTTTGAGGCACCGTCCGTAAAGAGGATCCAGACCCCCGAAGAGGTACCCGATTTTATAAGTAGTTCTTTTTCAATCTCGGGTACGAAGGCCGGTGTAAAGTCAGCCACGAAGTACGCCAAGATTTGAGATTTGATGGCGGTTCGAGGTCGATACTCAATATCGTACCCACTGATTTCTATGGCCCATTTGGCCAATCGATCCAAAAGCTCGGGTTTGTGTAAAATATTTTGAAGAGGGTAAGTTGTTACAACACATATCGGATGACATGGGAAATATGGTTTTAGTTTCCTAGAGGCGCTTATTAAAGCAAGCGCTAATTTTTCTAAGTGTGGATATCTATTTTCGGCCTCGCCTAAGGTCCGACTAACATAATAAATAGGGAATTGCGTACCACGTTCTTCTCGAACCAGGACTCCACTTACCGCTATCTCCGAGATAGCTAAGTACAGGTAAAGTTGCTCATCCACTTTCGGGGTATGAAGCAGCGGCGGGCTCGATAAATACCGCTTTATTTCATCCAAAGCTGCTGGCATTCTGGAGTCCATGCAAAGTTGCTCTTCTTCTTAAGTAGTGAGAAAATTCGGTGGCTCTTATCTGAGGATCTCGAAATGAATCATCTTAGGGCGGTTATCCGTCCCATTAGCCTCTGCACGACCTTTACATTATCCACTATCGTGATATCCTCGATAGCTTTGATTTTATCGGGGTTGATATCGATTCCCTGATTGGACACCATGAAACCAAGAAACTTTCCCGAGCCAACTCTGAATGCACATTTTTCGGGGTTGAGTTTCATATTGTACTCCCCCAGTATATCGAAAGTTTCCTGCAAATACTTTAAATGATCCTCTGCTCGCACGAACTTAACTAACATGTCATCAATATAAACTTTCATTGATTTTCCTATTTGTTTTTCAAACATTCGGTTTACTAGGCGTTAATAAGTTGCACCATCATTTTTTAGACCGAATGGCATTACGTTATAACAGTAGGTACCGTACTTAGTGATAAACGAGATCTTTTCCTGGTCCTCCGAGTTCATCTGTATCTAGTTGTACCCGGAGTAGGCATCGAGAAAACTGAGAGTCTCATGGTCGGCCATGGCTTCGATCATACGATCGATATTAAGCAAAGGAAAAGAGTCCTTAGGGCATGCTTTATTCAGATCTTTATAATCTATACACATTCTAAGTTTGTTTACCTTATTAGGGACTACCACCACGTTTGCTAGCCATTTGGGGTATTTTACTTCTCAAATGGATCCTATTTTAAGAAGTTTGGTTACCTCATCCTTGATGAATGCATGTTTGACCTCGGACTGGGGCCTTCTTTTTTGCTTTACCGGATGGAATTTCGGATCCAAGCTTAGTCTATGAGTGGTTATTTCCGGTAGGATCCCTGTCATGTCAAGATGGGACCAAGCGAAATAGTTCATATTAGCTATAAGAAATTGAATAAGCTTTTTCCTGAGTTCGGGATTTAACCTCGTGCCCAGGTATACCTTTCGCTCGGGCAAATGTTTGATTAGCGTGATTTTCTCCAGTTCTTCGACCGTTGATTTGGTAGCGTCAGAATCATCGGGGACCATGAAAGATCGAGGGATCCTATAATCATCATCTCCGTCAGTCTTCTGCTTCCCTAGTTGGGTCGAGGCTGACGCTTGTGATTGCTATTTGGTGTCTCGTTTCTCCTTCTAACATGATCCCTCTATCGATGATAGTGATGATATCGGAATCATTTCATCGACGGCGAACATTTCCTTTGTGGCCGGTTGCTCCCCCTAGACTGTTTTGATTCCCTTTAGTGTTGGGAATTTTAGAACCTGGTGAAGGGTCAAGGGTACTGCTTTCATGTTGTGGATCCACGGCCTCCCGAACAGGGTGTTATATCTCATATCGCCTTCGATCACGTAGAACTTCATTTCTTGGATGGTCCCGGCTATGTTTACTGGCAAAATTATCTTGCCTTTAGTAGTTTCGCACGCCATATTGAATCAGTTTAGTACCAGGGTTGCGGGCACGACCTGATCATGTAGACCGAGTTGTTCTACAACCTTTGATCGGATGATGTTGGCCGAACTACCTGGATCGATTAACACACGCTTAACTTGAGTTTTATTCATAAGTATAGATATTATCAGTCTATCGTTATGGAGCTGCATGATTCATTCCGCGTCTTCGTCACTAAAGGACAAGGTTCCTTTAGGTATGTAATCCTGAGTTCGAGATCACTTCTCTCTTATAATCGACATCTTAGTGCATTTAAGCACCAGCCCCTAGGGGACATCGATCCCTCCGATGATCATGTGGATGATGTGTTGTGGCTCTTCTTGTTCATTTTGTCTATTGAATTCTCTGTTTTTGAAATGGTTTTTGGCCCGGTCACTTAAAAACTCTTGAAGGTGCCCTTCATTGAATAACCGGGCTACCTCCTCTATCAACTGCGTGCAATCTTCCATTTTTGTGGTCATGGGTGCCATGATACTTGCACATTTGATTGGGATTTCTCTAGGCTGGATTGGACTGTAGAGGTCGAGACCATTTAGTATCTTTGATGCGTCTGATAGCCGACACAATGGCGGATGCATCAATGTTGAAGTTATATTCTGATAACTGCGGTGCCTCCTTAGGCCCGGTATGCCTGTCGAACCCATTTTTGTTAATCAGCCCTCGAGACCCTTGGCTCGATCACTTCTCCTTTTGCCTCGTACGGAGTTGTATCCCGGTTCGCTACCCCTACCATCTCCGTTATACGGCCGGTATTGGTCCATATTCGACCTTGGTTCTCGGTCGATGTCCCTTTTAATAATGGACCCAGAACCCAGCTGGTCATCTTCGACCCTAATCTTCGATTGATATCAATTGTGTACATCGTCCCAGGTAACAGCTGAGTACTCGATCAAGTTTTGCTTTAACTGTCGTGAAAACATCGATCTTCGTTCGTTCAGTCCTTGGGTGAAAGCTTGAACGGCCCAATCGTTTGTGACTGGTGGTAGATCCATCATTCCATTTGGAAAAGAGATACGAACTCTCTTAGCATCTCGTTATCTTTTTGCCTTACCTTGAAAAGGTCCGACTTCCTAGTTTCGGCCTTTATGGCTCCGGCATGTGCTTTTACGAAAGAATCTACAATCATAGCAAAAGAATCAATAGATCTAAGCGGTAAATTATGATAACATATCATTGCTCCCTTTGACAGGGTTTCCCCGAACTTGTTTAATAATACGGATTTGATCTTGTCGTCTTCTAGATCGTTCCCTTTAATGGCACATGTGTAAGAGGTGACATGTTCGTTTGGGTCGGTCGTTCCATTATATTTAGGAATTTCAGGCATGCGGAACTTCTTGGGGATCGGTTTGGGAGCTGCATTCGGGGGAAGGGCTTTTTTACGAATTATTTGGAATCTAAGCCCTTCAATATTGGTGGTGCCCCCGGGATCTGATCAACCTTGGAGTTATAAGTTTCTACTTTTTATTGTTTGCTTCAATCCTCTTTTCTCCTGAATCAATTCATTTTGTCAGTTCCTCGAGCATCCTAATTTCAGGATTAGTCCCCGATTCTTGTTCATTTGATTTTACTACAGCTGGCCCCGTTTTGTGGATGACTTCTCGGGGTGGACTGGGCTCGGCCCTGCTCGGTGCCTGGGTTTTGCTCTGCAACTGAGCTATCGCTACATGTTGAGTTTGCAACATTTCGAAAATCATACGCAGGCTGATCCCGTCTTCTCCAACATTTTGGGTATTTCGAACAATAGATCGAGTTTCACCATGAATGTTGTTTTCGGGGTCAGAACATTGGTTCGCCTTAATGGACACATGTGAATTAACGTCGATTGGATCTACGGCCCGAGTTCCAACGGGGTCGAAGAGTGACCTTTCATCCCCGGGCATCAGGTTATTATTCTCATCTTGAAGGCCAGCTTCGTTGTCGATGGGTATGGCCATTAATTGAGAGTTCGCCATTTTTAACCTCAAATCAAAGACACTTCCAAGAGTAAGTGTAAAATAGTGTGTTTTTCAGAGATTTGTACCAAATAATCACTATTATCCTTAGCCCCACGGCTGGCGCCAAACTGTTTACCCAAAAAACGGATAGAGTTGAATTTATACGTAAATCTAAGGATGCGTGGTATAACTTGGTACAAATTGGAAAAATAAATAAAGATATATCGAATTTTGACAAAAAAAAAATGAATACAAACCCAAATTAGATAGAGAGTGATTGACAAGAGAACAAGATGAATCAATATCAAAGCCCAAAGAGGATAATATTAGCTAGATGTTATGTAAATTTCAGTGAATCTCCACCGGGGTCGGAACGTTGGTTCGCCTCAATGGCCACATGTGAATTAACGTCGATTGGATCTACGGCCCGAGTTCCAACGGGGTCGAAGAGTGACCTTTCATCCCCGGGCGTCAGGTTATTATTCTCATCTTGAAGGCCAGCTTCGTTGTCGATAGGTAGGGCCATTAATTGAGAGTTCGCCGTTTTTAACCTGAAATCAAAGACACTTCCAAGAGTAAGTGTAATATAGTGTGTTTTTCAGAGATTTGTACCAAATAATCACTAGTATCCTTAGCCCCACGGTGGGCGCCAAACTGTTTACTCAAAAAACGGATAGAGTTGAATTTATACGTAAATCTAAGGATATGTGGTATAACTTGGTACAAATTGGAAAAATAAGTAAAGATATATCGAATTTTGAATGTAAAAAGAATGAATACAAACCCAAATTAGATAGAGAGTGATTGATAAGAGAACAAGATGAATCTATACCAAAGCCCAAAGAGGATAATATTAGCTAGATATTATGTAAATTTCAGTGAATCTCCATCAATTAACCCCCCCCCCCCCCCC
>AWOL01S0018552.1:15545-46264 GCA_000715115.1 Nicotiana otophora
ATGATAACCATTCTTCATATAGTGGGGGAATCCTACTTTGGATATACTTAAAAATATATAGTGGGGATCTCATGATAGATTAATTAATTAGCTTTTCCTTAATTCAAGCTGTGATTTTCGCCGGGATTCTCTCCCCAAATGCGACTATAATGACTTTTTGCTCCTTGACACAGTCTCAATCTTGGCCGGTCTCGGTATTGGTCGGTCTCGGGGTCTTGAGTTCGATCTTGACTCGGTCTCGATCTTGGCCGGTCTTGATATTGATCGATCTCGGGTTCTCGAGCTCGATCTCGATATTGATCGGTCTCGAATTCGACAACCCAACTTCACGTCACCGTTCGATATTATAATGACGAACTTCGGTCCATCATGCTCCAATCTTGATTAGTCACACGAAGGGCAAATTCAATTTTGACCGTATACACTTATATATTTGGTAATTCATTAAAAATTAAAATGATTGTATTATTGTGTGGGATATGATGATTCAGAAATCGGCGGTAGAATTTTCATGATTTTAGAGAGAGAAAACGGGGTTTTGAAGAGGAACAGAAGGTCAGATCAGAACGTGAGTCAGAGGGGTTTAGCTCTTAGGCGTGGGTTACCCATTTAATTGCCTATACTTTAGGGATCACTACTAGTCTGAAGTCAGAAATTTTCTTATTTCCGTCTACAGAATCTGACTACAAAAATGTAGTCGGAAGTCCGACTACTTTTCCGACGTTTATTGTTTCGACTACTAATTTTTGGTCGGAACGCATCAGAAATCTAATTTTTCGACTACTTTCTAGCGATTTTGGTGGTTGAAAAAATGCGATTTTCTAGTATTAGATCCAATGTTATTATAGATTTGTATACAAATTATAAATATAAATATGATATGTTATTAAAAAAGAATCTCTATAAAAGTGGTAATTAAGTCTATAAAAAAGCATAGCTATAAAAATTCCTTTCTTCTTTTTTCGTAGAACACCCATTGTTTCATCAGAAAATGGGCTACCCCTTATTCTTTCATAGAATCACCAAACTCCAGGACAATTATTCTAGACAGATAAATACAGTTATTATAACTTAAAGCTCATATATCATTCCAACTTTTAGCGTACGCTTGTGAGGGATGTCAAAAACCTTGTTAAGGTTCTTCTTCAAGAAGTTGTAAGCATAATTTATTATCACTTTCTTTGCTATACCAGACTCTTTGCTCGCAATCACTTCATGTTCCTCAACCAAATGAACCACCCCGTACTATATGCTCTCTCTAGTACTTCTATTTCTTTTTCCACTAATGTAGCAAAATTCTCTTCTTTTTCGACTTGTTTTCTAAATGAATCTTCCTCCTCCAACTTCATTGAACCAACGTTAATGCATAAATCATCCTCTAATTGTTTGATTTTTTCGGTGGATAGTCTGTGACTTTTTATTGCAATTGAAAACAAGCAATATTCTCGTATGAACTCTTTGAGCCTCTCCACCAATATTTTCTCGAAGTCCTCTTGCTCGTTACGCACATTATTGTATCCATAACGTACCACACAGCGAAACACGTAGAGATCAGATGGCTGTACCCAACGGAAGAGGAATCTTTCTTCTACTGGAATTTTGCTGATGGGAAGTGATTTGAATGAAACAAACACAAGAACAGAGTGTAAAGACGGCACATTCGCTACATAACGCTTGAAAATTGGTGGAATTCCATGAACAAGTTCAGAATAGAAAATGGCAAGTCCGGGTAGTCGATTAAAACTTGTTTCGTCCACTATTGCCTTAACTTTCTCAGGAGAAATCTTGTGATCTAACTCGAAGTAGTATTTCTTTCGATACACATAATTCCATACCGACATGATAAACATTAGGAACATAGCAAAAGCCAGTGGAAGATAGCCGCCTTGATCAAACTTGTAAAGGACAGAACTTAGGTACACAAGCTCAACCGTTCCAATGATTAAAGCATAGGCGATTATAAAAAGAATGTGAGTTTTCCAGATCATAATCATGACTAGTATGAGGAAGGATGATGTTAATGTCATCACAAACACCACTGCTATTCCTGTAAACAGTGAGAAACACAAATCGTTTAATTTTGTGACATGTTATTATATGTTTCTTCCTAAGAATAAATTGATTTCACCTATGGTTGCTGAATTTTATCCTCACAAATCTAAATTTGTTCCGTTGGTAAAATTCTGTGACTTTACATGATAATTGATTTAGTCCATTTACTTTAAAGCGACAAAAATAGTTTTGTGATTTTGCTATTACATCAGGTAATGTTCATTTAGTGAAATTAAACATGTACATTACCACCAACAAACATCAGTGTGATATATCTTCAAGAGAGGGAATTAATAGCTAGAAATGAACTTACCATAAGCGTTGCCAATTTTTGCAGTAGTCCTGAATCCGAGAGTAACAGCAACACAAGCCAACATGAGAAGGTAATTGACTTCAGGGATATAGACTTGCCCTTGATGTTTGGTTGATGTATGCACAATTTTAACGCGAGGAAAGCATCCTAATGCGAGCGATTGCTGGATTATAGCGAAAGTCCCAGAAATCATGGCTTGACTTGCAATGATAGCTTCAAACACTGCCACCCCATACATTGGCCAATATATGCCATCTACAATATTTGTTCATGAGAAAAAAAAAAAAAAAAAAAATGTTGTTCACACTGTTCAACAATGTTGTCGGGTGCGTGTCAGATGCATTTTTGGAGGTTCTAACATGGATGCAACAATAGTTTTGGAGAGTCCGAGCTAGCAACATAAATAGCATAAAACCTAAGTATTTATATGCATATAGATGTTATGCTTACCAGGTATAGACTTGAAAAAAGTATCAGAAACGTCATCTGCGTTCTTCCTTAAAAAGGAGGCTTGACCAGTGTAAGCTAATATGAGCGCTGGGTATGTTACACAGCACATGCTTATTTGTATAGACTGAACAGTAAAATGACCAACGTCTGCAAATAGTGCCTCCGTTCCTGCAATTCGTCATTCACTATTTATTTAATCACACTCTTTCTGCAAATAGTATTAATTAAAGTGAAGGAAATGATACCTGTAACTGAAAGAACAACCCCGCCAAGAGAAATCCAAGCATCCTTTTTATTTCTCTTGAAGTAGTCTATGATGTATTTAGGATTAATAGCTTTGACAACACTTGTATCATGCTTTACCAGGTTGTAAACTCCAATACCAGCAATGAGTGAGAACCACACACAAATTATTGGTGCAAATGTGTAGCCAACTTTGTCAGTTCCAAATCTTTGAAACGTAAACAGCAAGACCAGGATAGCAATTGAAATCCAGACAATCCTTTCTGCATTCCAAGAAAACAAATATTAGATTATATATTACATATGGAGTGTAAAACAATTAACTTCGCCAACAATTTTTCTATGAATATTTCCGACTATCATTTTAGATACTTTTCTACCACAGTCAATGAAGTTTTCTGGTTTCTTCAGAAAGAAGATGAAAGTGGGTAAATGCTTACTCGCACCCGTTGTTAACATTAAATCGCATCAACTTATCATGATTAAGTGGTTTAGGCTTCATTTGTTTGCAATTAATTGAGGTATGAATCTTAATCATTCAGATCTCACACATTAAATGCGTTTGTTTTTAAAATCTTAATCTTAATTGTTTAGATCTTAATCGTTACATGTGTTTATTTTTTTTACTTCACAACCACTTAATGGATCTGAATAGGTTTGTATTATTAAATCTATAACAGAGACTTAATTTCATTAAGATGCTATCATCCATATTCATTATTAAATGCCGTCACCGCCTACCATTATCAACTAGCACCATGCCACCCATCACCACCATCATCTTCAATCATAGCAGCCACAATTGTCGACTACCACCATCCCCACCACTCCCACCACTATCATTCTCAACGACAACCAATACTCATCTACCTCAACTACCACAACTAATCACCCCATCACCATCAACAATCATAGCTCGCACTGTCCACTATTATAAACTACCACTACCCACCACCATCTTCCTCAATCACAACTATCACTACCACCACCCGCCATTATTAACTATCACCACCCACCACCACCATCTTTAATTATAATAGTTACCACTACCAATCACCACTAGCTACTACACCAAAACTACCACCATCAACTAAATCTATCACCAACCACCGCTTTTAGTCGGCATTCACAAGCACTACCGTTAGCCATCACCGCCAGCAACTATCATATTTTAAAAAACTATATACTTTAGTGATGGATTATTAGATTAATTAGTATTTTGGGAGCTATATACTTTGGGAGCTGCTTCTTTAATTCCTCCAACAGCAGATAAAACTGCCACATCAATTGAAAGTTTAAGTTATCAGTACATATATGATGTTTACGTTTTGTACTAAATGGTGTTAAAAATATTTATTTATGAGGTAACAGATTAATCTGTATAATAAATATTAATTAGTAACTTAGTCAAAATAGTGGGGGTTAACTTAATACAAAATTCGAGTAAATTTCATAAATGGTCATATAACTACGACTTTTTTCACTAAAGTCATATAACTTTGTTTTCTTACATAAAAATCATATAACTATGACTTTTTTTCATCAAAGACACATAACTATATTTTCTCATACAAAAATTATAAAACTTTTACTAACTCACACAGAAATCATAGTGATCGAAAAATATAATTCTTTAGTAGTATTTTCTTATTTTGTGGGTTTTTATTTTTTGTTTTCAATCTAATAAATAATAATCCAACTAAAATAGGAATGACTCAACCCGACCTGGCCCATCCGACCCAATACTCATATATATAAATTAAAATAATACTAAAAATGAATAATAAATCCTTCAAAACATGATACTTGAAATGAAACAATAAAAAGAGAAGAACAATATTGCAGAGAAAAGAGAGAGAGGATTCTTATTAACTTTAGGATGAATTACAATGGGGTAAGACCCTCCATTTATAGGGAAAAAATGATTTAGCCATAAAGTAACAAACTGTCTAAAAGATAGACATTCACTCTAAGTACAATTCTATTCATAACACTCCCCCTTGAATATCTATTCAATAAACAATGTGCCTTGTTAAAACCTTAACTAATAAAACCCAATGGAAAATAATTTAGTAAAAGAAAAAAAGTATACATGTTTAATAATACGTCTTTTGATTGCCTCGTTAAAAATCTTGCAAGGAAAACCCAGTGGGACAAAACCTTGTAAGGAAAAAAGAGTGCAACGCGTTTTAACTCCCCCTTATGAGAGCATCAATTCACATCCTTGAGCCTTTGCATCTCAATCTTGTACACCAGCTTCTTGAAGATTGATGTCGGTAGAGATTTGGTGAACAAGTCAGCCATATTATCACTTAAACGAATTTGTTGCGCATTGATATCACCATTCTTTTGAAGGTCATGTATGAAAAATAACTTTGGTAAAATGTGCTTTGTCCTATCTCCTTTTATGAATCCTCCCTTCAATTGGGCTATGCATGCTGCATTGTCTTCATACAAAATCGTGGGTGGTTTGTCACACTTCAAACCACATTTGTCTCGAATAAGATGTATTATAGACCTCAACCACACACATTCTCGACTTGCTTCATGAATAGCAATTATCTCAGCATGATTAGATGAAGTAACCACGATTGATTGCTTAGTTGATCGCCAAGATATGACACTGCCTCCACATATAAACGCTTAGCCTGTTTGAGATCGAGCCTTATATGGGTCAGATAAATACCCAGCATCGGCATAACCAACAAGATCGGGACTGCAATTATTTCCATAAAATATGCCTAAATTCCCTTTTAGATACCGCAATATATGTTTGATTCCATTTTAATGTCTTCTTGTAGGAGCAGAGCTATATCTTGATAAAATATTAACTAAAAGGTTATGCTAGGCCTTATTGTATTAGCAAGATACATTAGTATACCAATTGCACTAAGATATGGTACTTCAGGACTAAGTATCTCTTCATTCTTTTTTTGAGGTCGGAACGGATCTTTATTCACATCAAGTGATCGAACAACCATCGGAGTACTTAATGGATGTGCTCTATCCATGTAAAACCATTTCAATACCTTTTCTGTATAAGCAAATTGATGAACAAAAATCTCATTTGCCATATGTCCAATTTGTAAACCGAGACATAATTTTATCTTTCTGAGATCTTTCATCTCAAATTCCTTCTTTAAATAATCAATTGCCTTTTGGAGTTCTATAGGAGTTCCAATAAGGTTTATGTCATCGACATATACGGCAAGTACAACAAATTCTGATATTGTTTTCCTTATAAAAACACATGGACAAATGGTATCATTTATATAACCTTCCTTTAATAAATATTTACTAAAACGGTTATACCACATTCATCCTGATTTCTTTAGACCATACAAAGATATTTGCAATTTGATTGAAAGCATTTCCTGGGATTTGAATTATGTGCGTCAGGCATTTTAAATCCCTCGGGAATTTTAATGTATATCTCATTATCAAGTGAGCCATAAAGATAGGCGGCAACCGCATCCATTAAGTGCATGTCAAGCTTTTCATGGACAGCAAAACTAAAGAGATAACAGAACGTTATAGCATCCATAACAAGAGAATACATCTCTTCATAATCGACACTAGGCCTTTGTGAAAATTCTTGTGCAACAAGACGTGCCTTATATCTTTGTACCTAATTTTTCTCATTTATTTTACGTACAAAGACCCATTTATATCCAACAAGCTTAACACCATTAAGTGTTCGGACTACACACCTAAAAACTTCACGTTTTGCAAGAGAATTCAACTCTGATTGGATTGCTTCTTGCCATTTTAGCCAATCACGTCTTTGTCGACATTCTCCAACAGATTGAGGTTCAAGATCCTCACTATCTTGCATAATTCTAGATGCAATATTATATGCAAAGACATAATCCACCACTATATCCAATCGATTCAAATTTGTCTCGATATCGATTGGATTTATTGATAGTTCCTTATTTTCCTGAGTCTGAGGCTCAATGATTTCCTCATGAATCTCAAGGTTGGTTAAATCATGGGTTTCTTTATGAGATTCTTTCGTAGTATCACCTTCATCATTTATTTATTTTTTTCTTGGATTTCGATCCTTAGAACCCAATGGTCTGCCACGTTTTAGGCGTGCTTTTGATTCATTAGCTATGACACTAGAAGATTGTCCAACAGGGACATCAATACGGATTGGTACATTCTCTGCAGGGATATGTGATTTTGTTATTCTTTTCAGATCCGTAAATGCGTCTAGCATTTAATTTGCTATTTTCTGTAAATGAATAATCTTTTGCACCTCTTTTTCACAAATAGAGGCACGTGGATCAAGATGAGATAATGATGGATTTTTTCACAAAATTTCTCGTTTGGTTTCACCATTTTCTCCCCCTAAATTTTGGGGAAAATGTCTCATCGAATCGACAATCTGCAAATCGAGCAGTGAAAAAATCTCTTGTTAATGTTTCGAGGTAGCGAATAATGGAGGGTGATTCAAACCCAACCTATATTCCTAACCTTCTTTGGGGACCCATCTTGGTGCGATATGATTGTGGTACAGGCACATATACTGCGCATCCAAAAAATCTTAAATGGGATATATTAGGTTCATGACCCAAAACTAATTATAACGGAAAATATTTATGATAATTTATCGGTCTGAGACGAACTAGCATTGCTGCATGAAAAGTGGCGTGACCCCAAACAGAAGTGGGCAACCTTGTTTTCATGAGTAACGGTCTTGATATCAATTGCAGACATTTAATTAAAGACTCTGCAAGGCCATTTTGAGTGTGAACATGAGCTACAGGATGTTTCACTTTTATCCCAATTGATAAGCAATAATCATTAAATGCTTGGGATGAAAAACTCAGTAGCATTATCAAGTCGAATAGACTTAATTGGATTATCGGAAAATTATGCTAGCAATCGAATTAATTTTGTAAATGCGAGGTTGCGAGATGATAATAGGCACACATAAGACCATCTAGAAGATACATCTATTAAGACCATAAAATATCTAAATGACCCACTAGGTGGGTGAATATTTCCACAAATATCCCCTGGTATAGGTTCCAAAACTGCATGGGACTCATTCTGTAATACCTCGGAAAATTTTGAAGTCTTTTAAGACCATTAAGAAGATTGTCGGGTGCTAATTATATTAATTCGGGTATGAACAAGACTGATAATTTGAATGATATCAATCGATCATGATAATAGATGTATGAGGTACATTAAGAATGGTTTATAGTCTAAGAAAAGCCCTAAGGCTAAGTCAAGTTGAAAATTATATGATGGGATAAAGTTTCAAGTGAGTTCGCATAAGACCTAATTGCAAACGAGCATAACTCTCAAGATATGAAGAGTTATATGGTGTATAACCTATCAAATCAAAGCCTTGGAGTATAGTTTCCAAATCATCAAACCGTTCATCATTTGGATATGCATACATAAATCTAAGGCCATTTTACTGGACCTATGTCATATGCGTGCCCAGATGCGCGGCCGCGCATATTTGAGAGTTTCTGCCTCAGGTGCACGGCCACTTGGACAAGTGCACGGCCGCGCACGTATGAACCCATTAAATAACCCCAAGTATGGGCATAGAGAGGGGTTAAGTCATTTTTGAGGTAAAACCTGATATTTTAGAGAGATATAAGAGCATTTTAGAGAGAGAAGGAGTAAACCTAACATTCTAATCATCCAATCTTGCACCAATCTTCAAGAATCAAGGAAGTTAATCGCAAGATCTTCATAAAAGAGGTAAGGTTCCATACCCTAGTTTTTAATTTCGGGATTTGGATTAAAAGTAGGCCATTAGAAGTATGATTCTTGGGTGTGAGAGTATTATGTGTACATGTATGGATTTATTATGGAAATATGAGTATGAATCAAGTATTGGAACTTATGGTATAGTGATTGGAAGCCATAAATTCTTAATTTAAATACATAACTATTATAGAGATTGAAAGATGATTATTTGATGGAATTTTTTTGGTTGGGTGAGAATGGTTGGTCACACACGTGATGTTAGGATTATAAGTTGTTAAAGAATGATGGTGGGATGAATTGTTGGTAAATGATGGTAGTTGGAAGAACTAATTCTATGGTTAAGAAATGTATAAATGTATGCCCACTAGGTGTTTGGTAAATTGTCTAAATGGCCTAAACTATGGAATTGGTTACTAATGTTGGTCTCATTGGATGTTGATATTATAGATTGCAGTTGCTTAGTATAGTAGATCGTTGTAGTATCATTAAGGGGTGAATTTTAGTTTCGGATCATTGGTATTGAATTGAGGAGACAAGAAGGCATTCAGAGGTAGATACACGTGGAATGGAATTTCCTGAGTATTGATTAGCTAGCTCGACGTTGAGTTCGTCTTGTTGAGGTAAGTAATACTTCTAAACTTGGTTCTGAGGGTATGAATCCCTGAATTTGGTGTTATATCAATTGTTGAAGGTGACGCACATGGTAGGTGACGAGCGTATGGGCGTGCACCATACAAATTGTGACTTAATATATTCTATGGAGTTGTAAAATATAAAGAATCTTATTATTATCCGAATATTCTCCTCGTGTTAGGAAATCGAGTTGAGACTCTTATTAAAGATCATGTTTAGGCTATGTACCGATATGTTTGGACACATGGGGTCGTGTTGCTGTTGAAATAATTGTTTTAAAACAAAATATACATTTCACACTCAGTCATATTCGTCCATTGTGAGGATATTTATGGGATCGAGCTACGCGCCGCAGCATGCCATATTGGCTTTATATATGTTATCATTAAATAGATCGGGGTTGCCCGCCTGCAGCAGGCCAGAATGGCTTTATACATTATTATTGTTCTGGATCGGGGCTGCCCGCCTGCAGCAGGCCTTAGTGGCTTTACTATTTTATGGATCGGGGTTGCCCGCCTGCAGCAGGCCTTATAGGCTTTGTTATTATATGGATCGGGACTGCCCGCCTGCAGTAGACCATATAGGCTTTATATCACGCTTAGGCTGAAGGAGCCCCTCCGGAGTCTGTACACACACCTAGTGAGCGTAGATGATTATATATATTCGGGATGGATTTCCCAGGGCATGGACTTGTCTTACTGATTTATATTGTACTGAATTTACCTGGACATGGATCTTGTCCGTATTATTTATATTTGGGGATAAATTACCCCAAGGCTGGATTGGGCTTATACGATACTGAGTGACTGACTGTCAGTCGATGTGTATTTATATAGGGGTTGGAACACCCCTGGGCTGGATTGGCCATAAAACGTACCGAGTGACAGA
Organism: Nicotiana otophora; assembly: GCA_000715115.1. Classification (NCBI taxonomy): domain Eukaryota; kingdom Viridiplantae; phylum Streptophyta; class Magnoliopsida; order Solanales; family Solanaceae; genus Nicotiana; species Nicotiana otophora. The sequence goes on from AWOL01S0018552.1 coordinate 25,861, forward strand.
ATAATCTGTGACCAGTATTTACATGAGGTATTTCTACTGAGACGTCATATACCTCATATCATGTAGTATTGATCTATTTTACTTGTACTGAGTTTAAATGTTAAACTTGAAAGCATGCCTACATTTTTGTACCATTATTTATATTAGATTGTACCTGCGGAGCTCGTCATTTCTTCCAGCCCAGAAGTTAGTCTTGTTACTTATTGAGTTAGTTGTACTCATACTACACTCTGCACCTCGTGTGCAGATTCGGGTGCTCCCAGATACGGCGGCTGCTAGATTTCGAAGTTAATTCTGTTGGGGACTATCAAGGTAGTTGCTTGACGTCCGCAGACTTGATTCCTTTCCTGTTTAATTATTGTACTATTCTATATTTTCAGACAACGATTTTATCAGTCAGACTTTGTATTCATATTAGATGCTCATGTACTTAGTGACACGAGGTTTTGGGAGTGTTTGTATCGGTATTTGCGAAATTTGTGGATTGTGTTTAAATATTATATTTTCAAACTTAAAAGAAATTGTGGTTTATTGAGGTTGTCGGCTTGCCTAGTATCGAGATAGAAGCTATCATGACAGGTTAGGATTTTGGATCGTGACACAATCCCAACCTTTGTTGGTGATGGTCTAATAATTAACTTGTCTTGATAATAAGAAGTGTAAGAAAATTCATTATTTAAAAGAATCTTTAAATTCTTATTAATTTTGGGATGAATTACAATGGGGTAAGACCCTCTATTTATAGTAAAAAAATAACTTAGCCACAAAGTAACAAACTCTCTAAAGGATAAACATTCACTCTAAGTACAATTCTATTCATTACACTCTCCCTTGAATGTCTATTCAATAAACAATATGCCTCGTTAAAACCTTAACTAAAATAAAACTCAGTGAAAAAAAATTCTAGTAAAAGAAAAAGAGTACACATGTTTAATAATACGCCTTTTGATTGCTTCGTTAAAAACTTTACAAGGAAAATCCAGTGGGACAAAATCTTGTAAGGAAAAAAGAGTTCAACGCGTATTAACTCCCCCTGATGAGAGCATCAATTCACATCCTTGAGCCTTTGCATCCCAATATTATACACCAGCTTCTTGAAGGTTGACGTCGGTGGAGATTTGGTGAATAAATCAGCCATATTATCACTTGAACAAATCTGTTGCACATTGATATCACCATTCTTTTGAAGGTCATGTATGAAAAGTAACTTTGGTGAAATGTACTTTGTCCTATCTCCTTTTATGAATCCTCTCTTCAATTGGGCTATGCATGCTGCATTGTCTTCATACAAAATCATGGGTGGTTTGTCACACTTCAAACCACATTTGTCTCGAATAAAATGTATTATATACCTCAACCACACACATTCTCGACTTGCTTCATGAATAGCAATTATCTCAGCATGATTAAATGAAATAACCATGATTAATTGTTTAGTCTATCGCCAAGATATGACAGTGCCTCCACATATAAACACATAGTCTATTTGAGATCGAGCCTTGTGTGGTTCAGATAAATACCCAGTATCGGCATAACCAACAAGATCGGGACTGCAATTATTGCCATAAAATAAGCCCATATCAGTAGTCCCTTTTAGATACCAAAATATGTGTTTGATTCCACTCCAATGTCTCCTTGTAGGAGCAGAGCTATATCTTGATAAAACATTAACTGAAAAAGTTATGCCAGGCCTTATTGTATTAGCAAGATACATTAGTGCACCAATTGCACTAAGATATGGTACTTCAGGACCAATTAGCTCTTCATTCTTTTCTTGAGGTCGGAACGGATCCTTATTCACATCAAATGATTGAACAGCCATCGGAGTACTTAATAGATGTGCTCTATCCATGTAAAACCGTTTCAATACCTTTTCTGCGTAGGCAAATTGCTGAACAAAAATCTCATTTGCCAAAGGTTCAATTTGCAAACCGAGACATAATTATGTATTTCCGAGATCTTTCATCTCGAATTCCTTCTTTAAATAATCAATTGCCTTTTGGAGTTCTATAGGAGTTCCAATAAGGTTTATATCATCGACATATACGACAAGTACAACAAATTCTGATGTTGTTTTCCTTATAAAAATATATGGACAAATGGTATCATTTATATAACCTTCGTTTAATAAATACTCACTAAGATGGTTATACCACATTCGTCCTGATTGCTTTAGACCATACAAAGATCTTTGCAATTTGATTGAAAGTATTTCACGGGACTTTGAATTATGTGCGTCAGGCATTTTAAATCCCTCAAAAATTTTCATGTATATCTCATTATCAAGTGAGCCATAAAGGTAGGCGGTAACTACATCCATTAAGTGCATGTCAAGATTTTCATGAAAACTAATGAGATAACGGAATGTTATAGCATCCATAACAGGAGAATACGTCTTTTCATAATCGACACCAGGCCTTTGTGAAAATTCTTGTACAACAAGTAGTGCCTTATATCTTTGTACCTCATTTTTCTCATTCATTTTACGTACAAAGACCCATTTATAGCCAACAGGCTTAACACCATTAAGTGTTTGGACTATATGCCCAAAGATTTCACGTTTGGCAAGTGAATTCAACTCTGATTGGATTGCTTCTTGCCATTTTGACCAATCACGTTTTTGTCGACATTCTCCAACAGATTGAGGTTCAAGATCCTCACTATCTTATATAATGCTAGATGCAACATTATATGCAAAGACATAATCCACCACTATATCCAATTGATTCAAATTTGTCTCAATATCGATTGGATTTATTGATAGTTCCTTATTTTCCTGAGTCTGAGGCTCAATGATTTCCTCATGAATCTCAAGGTTGGTTAAATCATGGGTTTCTTTATGAGATTCTTTTGTAGTGTCATCTTCATCATTTATTTTTATTTTTCTTGGATTTCGATCCTTAGAACCCAATGGTCTGCCACGCTTTAGGCGTGCTTTTGATTCATTAGCTATGACACTAGAAGATTGTCCAACAAGGACATCAATACGGATTGGTACATTCTCTGCACGGATATGTGAGTTTGTTACCCTTTTCAGATCTGTAAATGCGCCTGGCATTTGGTTTGCTATTTTCTGCAAATGAATAATCTTTTGCATCTCTTTTTCACAAATAGAGGCACATGGATCAAGATGAGATAATGATGAATTTTTCCATAAAATTTCTCGTTTGGTTTCACCATTTTCTCCCCCTAATTTTGGGGAGAATGTCTCATCGAATCGACAATCTGCAAATCGAGCAGTGAATAAATCTCCCGTTAATATTTCGAGGTAGCGAATAATGGAGAGTGATTCAAACCCAACGTATATTCCTAACCTTCTTTGGGGACCCATCTTGGTGCGATATGGTTGTGGTACAGGCACATATACTGCGCATCCAAAAATTCTTAAATGGGATATATTAGGTTCATGACCCAAAACTAATTGTACGGGAAATATTTATGATAATTTGTCGGTCTGAGACGAACTAGCATTGTTGCATGAAAAATGGCGTGACCCCAAACGGAAGTGGGTAACCTCGTTTTCATGAGTAACGGTCTTGCTATCAATTGCAGACGTTTAATTAAAGACTCTACAAGGCCATTTTGAGTATAAACGTGAGCTACAAGATGTTTCACTTTTATCCCAATTGATAAGCAATAATTATTAAATGCTTAGAATGAAAACTCCGCAGCATTATCAAGTCGAATAGACTTAATTGAATTATCGAAAAATTATGCTTGCAATCGAATTAATTTTGCAAATGCGAGATTGCGAGATGATAATAGGCACACATGAGACCATCTAGAAGATACATCTATTAAGACCATAAAATATCTAAGCGACCCACTAGGTGGGTGAATATGTCCACAAGTGCCCTCTTGTATACGTTCCAAAAATGCAAGGGACTCAATCCCAACCTTTGTTGGTGATGATCTAATAATTAACTTGCCTTGATAACAAGAAGTGCAAGAAAGTTTATTATTTAAAAGAATCTTTAAATTCTTATTAATTTTGGGATGAATTACAATAGGGTAAGACCCTTTATTTATATGGAAAAAATGACTTAGCCACAAAGTAACAAACTCCCTAAAAGATAGACATTCACTCTAAGTACAATTCTATTCATAATAATACTTCTATCTTTAATTTTTTTTTCAAGATTTTTATTCAAATTGATAGCATTTTTATTTCAAGTGCTCTATAATTATACCTTTTGTTTCTTTATTTTTTTGGTCAGAATCTCATGCATTCCGAATTAAATTTTTTATGGGGGAAGAATGCACTTTTCGTATTATTTAACTGACGTATATGGGTATTGGGTCAGGTTGGGTTAGGTCATTCTTACTTTAAGGAAAAAATATAAAAATAACCGGTCGGCTGAAACTAATTGCATTTGCTTGTCAAAATATATATAGAATATGTATGTTATATGTATATAATACACACACACATATATATATAAAATATTTTATCAGCTATTATTTTTAGAAGCGGCTAAAAATATACTCATATTTCTTCTATTTTAATTGAGTAATTATTTATTAGACTGAAAATAAAAAAATAAAAAACGTAAAATAAGAAAATACTACCAGAAAATTTATTTTCTGACCACTATAATTTTTGTGTGAGTTAGTGAAAGTTTTATGATTTTTGGGTGAGAAAATAAAGTTATATGACTTTGCTGAAAAAAAGTCATAGTTATATGATTTTTGTGTGAGAAAATAAAGTTATATGACTTTGGTGAAAAAAAAGCCATAATTATATGATCATTTGTGAAATTTACCGTATAAAATTCAAGAAATATAAATTACGATCTAAAGTAAAAGAGGGAAAATCGTGACGTGCCTGAGATGCAGGGAGTGAGGACACCATCCCCAATAACCATAGAAGTACCAAGCATTGTGGCAAAGAGCATAAAGAACTTTGCAAATGTACTGTTTTCAAGCATTAATTTCAGTTTTGAAGCTCGACTTGTGCGATTATCTGGCAACTCAAGTTTGAAAGTCGACACATTTCTGTCTTCTGCCTCTTGACTTGGAACTAATCCCACCTTAGCATATCGACATATCAAAGAATATATCGCAAATGTTCCTCCTGTCGAATATTTTTCAAATGATCATGCGTTTATTCACTCTGACTAGCTTCTAATTTCTACTCACACATTAGTGTTTGGACGAAGTTTTTACATTCCAGCATAATTTAACCACTTATATCATATTATTTTAATTAATCTTTCATGTTATCATATTAAGCGCCCTACTCACAAATAAAAAAGATGTTTCATCTGTATCAAAAAGAATGGCAAAGTAGGATGTGTGAGGTCAACACATCTAATTTTATTGTAACTCTTATGGTTTCTTTATATATTTTCAAAAACAAATTACATATTTAAAAGCTAAATAAAGAATACTATAAATCATAATTTCTCATAGTTTAAATATTTTTAAAAATCTTTATTAAGACGGTCCTTTTAACTCATCAAATAGTGGAAGTGTAATTCTTTGATGAACGGAGATAACAAAAACACGTATTATAATATGTTAGTATAGACAAGAAATATTTCTAGTATTATCTATTGGCATAAAAATTATCAAGCATAAAGTGACAAAATTCAGTTGAAAGCTATTACTAACTCCAGTTTGCTTCGTTTTCTACTCCTAAGAATTCAAGATACCGTCTCCTCCTTTTGCTATTGGCACTATACAATCTTGATTATACGATTTCGGCTGTGTTTCCAACGAACCTATATCTCTATCCCATCACAGAGAACCCACAATAAGGAACATCCAACAAATGTAATAATTTAATTTCTGTTAACAATATAAAGAACTTTAAATCATCAGTTAGTCAAAAATCAATTACAGGTAAGATTTAATGGTAAGTATAGGTTGATCATAGCTACCAAATTAAATACTATGACTTGTTGGTAGGTTATGACCTCTTGTATAAGATAAACACACTAATGAACATCATCATTCATTTTAAAGAAATCTGTGAACTATCATGTCACCCAAAAATATTACGAGTAAGTCTCATAAAAAGTTAAAATTTGTAATATTAAATTAAAGGTAAGCTACCTTCTATAATAGTTAACGGTAACCTATAGTGAATTTTTTTTTTTATATTAACGGTGAATATAACTTAAACTCATAAACTATCTATGCAAGAGTGCGGAAAAAGAGGTGAAAAATTACCATCTCCATTGTCATTAGCTCGGAGAACAATGAAGACATACTTCATGAGAGGAATGAAGGTGATAGTGTAAAATATGAGAGAAAGTACGCCAAGTATATCATCTTCGTGTTTAATCCCATTAAGAAATGTGCTTGAGTAAACATACAACGGCGACGTTCCAATATCACCATACACCACCCCTATGCTCTGAAACGCCAGTTGTAATATCACTGACCATTTTGCTGCCTGTTTAACCACAAAAAACATTACTCCTACTGAGTTAGACATAAAGACGGTGCTAAAATTTGAATCTTATGAATTTAAGATTTTAGTTATTTTAAATTAATGGGCTTTAAATTAACAATTCGTACCATAGATTTCTTAATACATATAAAGAGTTTAAACCAAGCTACTAATTTTGACGAAATCCATTTTTCTTTCACATCTATATATATGAACTTTTAATTTCATATCCTAGTTTTAAACAAGACTATGACCGTAACAATTGAGCCAAAATTAATTAAGGAGGTTAGAGGTAGCAGACCTTTTTTTGCGTGGGGTACACGGCTGGATTCCAAATCTAAGGAGTCATATCGTTTTAAGTTATGACAAGAAAGTTCCTTTCCTGTGAGCTGACGTTGCAAAGGAACATCATCTTGGCTTGTTTCTATATTGCTGCTCTCTGCCAATATTATATCATGATCACTGCTGCTCGTCATCTTTTTTTTAATCTATGAAAGACTGATTTTCTTTTGGTCCCTTCAAAGAGGTATGAACTGGCTATTTATAGACCTAAAAGAGTGATACCGAATTGGCTTTAACGCCTAAGCTTAAATGCAACTGTTTGACGGTGAAAACGTAGTTACTCGCAGTACCAAATCAACAAATGTAAGATTGTTTATTTTTATATATACATACATTATTACTCAACTATGCATGGTTAAGTGACATGTGATAGGATCCATCCCATGGGTAAGGAAGATATCTTTCTTTTGGCTTTGAAATGTCAAGCCAACTAAAGAATTAGTAAGGAAGATTTTATGACAAATATTTTTTTGGTTTCACATTGAATATTTGACTCTTGCCAAACTCATGAGATCATTGATGACATTAATGAAGCAATCCTAAACACTATAAATAAGTGCCTCGCTTTCATTGTAAAATACACCAACAAAGAGAAAAAGAAAGAGTGAGGTTTTACAGACAGGGTATAAGAAAATACTCTGTGAGAAAAGTAGAGAGTGAACGATATTGTAGTAAGGTGGAATATCAAAAGAGTGTTATTTCTTTTGAGTGTTGTAGTGGTCTTTGGAGTATTTTACTCGGACCTACAAAGTGTAAAATTCCTTGCTATAGTGATATCAGTTGTTCGTCTCGGGGCCGTGATTTTTCTCTTATTCAAAAGGGTTTTCCACGTAAAAATCTTGGTGTCGTATTCACTCTTTTATTCTTATTAATTACCGTATCTCGGTGCGACATTATTATTCCGCTTTTATTACTGTGAAAATTATTTCTGTACGGGGTTTATTCCCAACAACATTTACTCTCACTTTCATTTAAACATCTAATTAAGGTTAAATTGATTGACTTAATGTAATTAAAAACTAAGTGTGAGTGAGTATTTACTCGGTTGAATTTAGTTTCTTTTATCTCTTCACCACATCAATTAAGTATTGAAAAATGTTTTAGAAAGTTGTTCCGATCATTTATTATACAAACATAAAATTGAAAAGAAAATAATACCATGATTTTTTAGAAGAAGTCAAATATTTTAAATCAAATTTAAAAAAAACTAAAAAAATTACTTATTATGGATGATAAGACGCATTGGGATAATCTGAAAATTCTTGTGCTTCGACAGGAAACAGCATGACAAGACATTCGATTCCGGTTACTTCCATTCTTGTTCAGTCGTTTTTAGTTTAGATTGCATATCTACCATGTATTTTATACTAATTAGTTTGATATTTTCATTTGGTCTGTGTTTGATAATATGTGAAAAGTATTTTCAAGATTTCATTTCACACAAATTTGATAAATTTATTAGTTACTTTGGCTGGAAAGAGTAAAAATATGTAAGGAAAATAATTGGAATAAGCTAATAGCTTTATCAAATGATTATGATTTTGAAAATGACATTGTATAGCCACTCTCAAAATAATAGCCGAAAAATGTATATAGTTACACTGTCCTAGAACGAACTAAAACCAGATTAAGGCCATTTTTACATTATTCGCAAATCCAATTTAGGATGCGCCTTCCGCATTACAGTGACGGTAAGTCTCTTTTACGGGTAAGCTTTTGCCGGCCACTCAGCTTTATCATATATAAATGTTATACCCTAAAATTTGGATGTTATTTTCTTACATCTTGTTACTCTATTGTCACTTTGCCATCTTCTAAATTAACGTTCGATTATTCATGAGGCTTTCTTGTGTTGCTGGAGCATTATCCTCCAGCACTTTCCACTAATAAAACACATTTTGAATGTGAAGTTTTTCTATTGTCGTAGTGAGGCAAGCTAATTGAATGTGTCCAAATATCGAAATTTAAACGTCCTAAATGACAACAACTATCCATTAATTCTGTGACAATAAGAAAAATATTCCATTCATTCACTTTTACTTGTTCACAATGAACTTTGCACGTTCCTTAAGAAATAATAGATGAAGTGTATATTTTACCATACCCATAATACTGATAGTATTTTGAGAAATCTTGAAAAATGATTTGTAAATGAGTAATTAATGATAAGGGTAAAGCAAGAAAAAAAAAACATAGTCTTCTCTTGATTTGCTAAAATTGATAAAAGTAAAAAAAAATATTTTTAGTATATTGAACAACTAAAAGTAAACGATGGAGTATTCTTCTAGTTCCAACTGAAAGAAGCGCAGTTATTAGGTTAGACCACTGGAGTGTGATTTCGAGGCCAAAGCCAAAATGAGGGTTAGACCGCTGGAGTGTGATTTCGAGGCCTAAGCCAAAATAAGACAACACAAAAACCAGCGTATTGTTTTTGCTGTACATTGAACTAATAAGTTTGAAATACTATTTGGCTATTTTAATGGTTGCTGCTTTATAGTTTTTCGTTAAATCAAACAGAACTTTGTTGGAACGGCACCAATACACAAAATTGTTAAAGCCAAGAAAAAGGAAAAGAAAAAAAACAATAGTTTCTCCGCCAATCAACAAGCAAGTATAAGGAGCGAAATCTAAATTAATCATCTACATTTTTTGCATCTTTCTCTATATTTATGTTTTTCTAACTTACTTCGTGGTAGTTCTTGAAATCAACACCACCTTGGAATTTTCAAGTTGACACTACACTATTAACTTTCAAATGCTTTCAAAAGCGTTCTTCGTGTTAGGGGTTTTATTCCCTCGCTTTATTTCTTTGTTTCTCTTTCGATAGAAGGAAAAAATGCCTGTAGCTTTTTCTTAGATACAAACTGGAGCTCCAATGGCACACAAACTTTTGTGGCTGCCATATGTCATCTTTATCTGATCAACGAGACAAGCAAATTGATACTGAACAAATCAGCTTAAATGGCGCCAAATTTCATTATGACATACAACGCACAGTTTTTGGTCCAATTAGGATACAACATTTTCTCTGGATGCATAGTACGATATTTGGCAAAAGTAGCACCATCAAAATGAGAAAATTTGGTGCATGAGAATATAGCTCGTTTGGAAGAATGGTTTTTTTTCTCCTCCTTATCTCCATTTAATATGAGCTATATATGGTTTTCAGAAGTGGTCAACACCAGAGATGCTGCACGAGTAACTGCAGCTTTGAATTCTGGCTCTTGGCAAAAATAGCTCTCAACAAATCCGAGAAAAAGGTGATTTACATGACTATTTACTTGTTAGCATTTCTTTGACATCTTTCAAAGATTGGATTATCCACAAGGTCTTTTGCAGAAGGACGGCGTGTTGGATCTGGGTCCATCATTACCTGGGAGCATTCACAATTTGAACGTAGAGAATCAGCATTTGCTTCTACAGATTATTATGGATTAGCTTTATGGTACTTAGTCACGGACAACAACAAAAAAACCATCTAACTAATTGTGCCTAATTATTTTGAAATATACTCAGGATATGAAAGATGATCATGTCATATGAAAAGGAAAGCATATAAGCAAATATTATCCACAGATTTATTAAGATAGTAAAAGGGAACAACTTATTACCTTGAGCAGATTCTGAAATTGCAAGGAGTGACCCGGAAGAAGAGGCAATTTCCCCTCCCTGAGGTTTAGAAAATGAGGCCCTGATTCTGGCAGTGGAGACCCTCTAATAAGTTCATATATTGCAGCACCCAAGGAGAATACGTCAACTTTGTCAAGATGATCATAGTTCTCATTAAGTATTTCTTGAGGCATATAACGTGCATCGCCCTCTTCGATCGGCTGGCTCTTATCAAGAAGAGTTGCACATCCAAAATCACCAAGCTTATACACACCACTTTTCACATAAATATTATCTGGCTTTACATCTAAATGAGCTACCCCTCTCTGATGGATATATTGCAATGCCTTGGCTACCTGCATATCAGAAAACATTTAAAAAATAAAGATTTTGGCCTCAAATAGAAAAACATTTACCCTCAGCCTTCCCATCCCTAAAATAAAATGCACACAGATGCAGAAGAACAAAACACAAGCAAGGGAAAGTCAAAAGTAAAATGAGGTCAGTAGACAATAGGAGAACTCAAAGAATTTCAAAGAAAATCAGCTCAGCGTCTCAGACAAGGACCAAAAGCACAAAAGATTTTACTATACATTTCTTCTGTCTCTCAACAGTGTAATACAGTTCCAGTCATGTCTCAATCTAGAGGATAGTAATAAATCCTAGGATACATGAGACAAACAGCTTCTCTACCAACTAAAAGGGAGCTATTTAGACCCCATATACGATTGATGGTATCAGCTCTTATACCAGATATAAGGCAGATCCTATTTTTTTCCTTTTTCTTTTCTTTTTTCCTTTTTCTTTTCTTTTTTCCTTTTTCTTTTTCTAGTGAAAACCTATAGACTGATCCTCTTTTCTCATGTGAAATTAAACAAGCACCAACTCGGAGCAGGATTTTTGGGCTACATTATGCATTTGAATGAGAACTAAGTTATAGAAGTAACACCCTTCCAGTAGAAACAACAAGAATGGAACTAGACTTGGATATTGTATTTTCATGAAACACATTAAAAACATTATGAAATATAGCATGTCGCAAGTATTAGGATGGTATATTAAGTGCTGAGTATACTAGTCTACAGTTGCTTCCCTTAATGTGTAACAGGAAATAGCAGGTGGAAATCATATTATCTTAGCAGGTGAAATTTCATATTTGGCGATATGATCATTAGTCATGTAGATAGTCCAAAATCATCTCTTTGGTATAGACAAATTATCATTGTTTTGCAAGATATATATATATATTAATTACTTCGACCTTTTTCCATAGACTTAGACGGTCAGACTCGGTACATCTCACAAAATAATAGCTCTTTAAGATTCAAATAAGAGCCACACCTGATACATTGCTTCCAAAGCTTCTACCTCCGAAAATAGTTTAGAATATTTTTTGTTGGATAAGCTGTGGTCACAGAGCTCCATTTGGATGTAAAGATGTTCATTTTCAAACCAAGAAGAGTAATAGCCAACCACGTTCTCATGAGGTCCTGTAAGTATACATAAGAAAAGATGTTAAAGAATAATCTCTGGGGTAATTTAAATGATAATATCAGCAACAGAAGTAGGTTTGCATGCTACCTAAAGCAGCCAAAGCTTGCACTTCCATTAAAGCCTTTCTCCTGGAAGAACACAATCAAAATGCATAAATATGACTGAGCTGTATTGAACAAACAGCCTGTTTGATATGAAATAAGATATTCTCCTTGGTGAAGCCATATTACAAAATTGTGGTCAAATCTATTGGAAATGTTTATCTTGGAGAAAATACTATATGCCAAACGTAAGAAAGAGTACACACTTTATGAACATAGCACAATTTCTAGTCCATTCTTACTATCATATATCTTGCTCCAATAGACAAATAAGTATTTATTATCTCCAATTCTTGGAACTTCTAACAAGCTCCACCCTCAATTTCCACCGCTACTAGATGCTACCAACTAAACGGTCAACTGGACATCATAAAATAACTTAGGGGTCGTTTGGTAGCTGGTTACAGGGTAAGTTATTCATGTATTAGCAGTAACATAACTAATACCATGTTTGGTAGCCTTTAGTTACTTTATACAAAAGTCAACATAACTAATGTTATGTTTGGTTACTGTTTTCTATTAGGGGTATAAGTAATACATGGATAAGTTATACAACAAATCTATGTATAATTTATGCAAGGTAGAATGCGGAATAGCTAATACATGTATTAGTAATACATGGATTAAACAATAAAACAACCAAAAAATCTCATATTTATTTTAAATTACACATTGTATAATTAAAATAAAGTAAACATTTAACAAAAAATAATTTCTACATTACTATCCATGCATTATTAATATTTACATAACTAATCCCTTCATAATTAAACCATGCATAACAAAACCCTGCATAACTAAAGCCTGCATAACCAATCCCTACATAACTAAACCATGCATAACTAATTCCTATATTACTAATATCCGTAACCAGCAACCAAACGACCCCTTAGGAAATGATTTTTTTAGGTATAAGATTTGTCAAAAAAAATACACTCTAGGCTGAACTTTTTTATGTCATATCAAATATCATACATGTCATAGTGTTCAAAGAAGGGAAATTATCACCTATCTGTGTCTTGATGTAACTGTTTCGTGCTGTGTTTCACAGCATACATACATCCATCGATTCTCTTCAAGACTTTGAAAACACGACTGAAGTTCCCGGTACCAATTTGCTGAAAGAATAAAAGGATTTTAGATAGGTATAAAACAAACTTCAGAAAGTATTGATCGGAGTCTAGAATACAAGCACCGAACATACCTCAATTTCATGGAAATCACTCCGGTACCGCGATAGACCATCATTACCAAAAATAACAGGGTTAAAACCTACAGATTAAAGCACAAGTACCATTAGGAATTTGACAGAAAACAAAACAATGACAGCACCACAAAGAACAGGAGATCACACTTCAATTTACTTTTGAAGCACTAAATTGTTATAAGGAAAATGGAATTCACCAATTATTCAAACTTCATGACCAGTACCTGCGCACTTTGATCTCCGGTTTCCAAAAGGATCAACATCTATCTCTGAAGCATCCCTGAGATAAGGGTTTCTAATGCAAGGAGGAGGCATGACTCGATATCTTAAAGCAATAGCAGACTGTGACACGTAACTGTGACCCTTTTCTGACTCAGTTATCTTTTCTGATTTCGTTTCATCTGACCCAAAAGCATCTTCCGGAATATCTGCTAGCTGTTGCTGGCCAGGGAAATCGGAACTAAGAGATGTTGCCGATTTAACAGCTGTAAAGATGGACATCATGAAAGGAGACAGTAAGAAAGTCAATTTACAATCTTACGATTAAATATGAAAGATAATTGTGCATACGATAAAATTCCTTACATCCTATTGTGGAATAGAGAGACATAGATTTCCAGAATCAAACGGTGTCCAACAGTAACAAGGAGACAAGTTAAAAATAGAACCTCCATGTATCAGGGGTGGCGGAGCCAGGAATTTATACAAGGGGATTCAGAAAGACACTACAATGTTGGACCAAGTAATTGAACCTATGATCGAAATATTCAAAATCTAATATTTGAACCCCCTTTGCCATTGAACTAGAAGTTTCCTCATATCAAAGGGATTCAACAATTTATATATAACCAAAAAACTCGAATTTCTTCGCATAGTACAATTTTTCGACAAGGGATTCAATTGAACCGCCTTATTCCTACCTAACTCCGCCCCTGCGTTTTAACTGCTCGTAAATCATAAAACATTATGATCGCATAAAGGATATTCATACTGTACATTATACGGTATCTTAAACTTTCAAAGACTGTATTCTGCTCTAATTTTCTTCAATATCAGAATGGGCTATAAGGTAATCATTGATATGTCAATACGCTGGCATAATTCATCTATGCTTCACTGTTTGATTTCCAAGCACCTTATCTCACTCAGTGGTGGAGCTAAATGTATTCGAGGGGTGTCAACTGACACTGCTTCGTCAAAAAATTACATTGTGTAGCTAGGTAAAAAATAGTTTTATATGGATATACATTATATATTGACATCCCTTGACTTCTTCGTAAGTTTACTTCTTTATATTTTGACACCTCTTAATGAAAATCCTGGCTCCGCCACTGATCTCACTCAAACCGATTTGGCATGCCTCAAGAGTACAACTAAAAAAATTGAAAGACGAGAACGTGCTTGATAAAAAAAATTAAAACTTGACAGAGCTGATAATGATTTCACAGATGAAATTTTAAGAGAAAGAAAACAAAGTAAGAGAATATGTTATACCCAGTCGCTGCCTCTTTCTTGCTACAGTTTGAAGCTTCTCAGGTGATTTAGGACAAGGCATACAATCATCCTGACAAAAAAGAAAGGAAAAACGCAAAATATGACATACTGAAATTATAGCTGGCATATAGAATAAAAAAAAAACTCACAATTTCGAACACTCTGGTAAAGAAATTACCTTATTACCATCAAGCCCATTACAAATTGCAGGTGCATCTGGTGTTAGGTAGTCGGGAGTACTGCATCCCAAAAACTAATTAAAAATAAGACAATATAAGAGCTAGAGGATACAATGTGAAAATTAAAGGGAGAAGATTTACTAACCAGAAGAAGTCTTGGCTGAGAATGAAATCCTTGTTATCCCCATCGGCAGCATCAGCGTCAGTATTGGACGGCAAAATTGAAGGGAAATTAGATTGAGCTGGCGGAAGCGCTTCAGATTCCAGAAGTTTCTGGAATCGAGAAGGATTTGATAAAGGAAGAGTTGAAAATGAGGATTGGAGCTGTTGTTGATTAGGGAGGGGAGGAAGGGAAACTTTGGAAAACCCAACAGTGAAAAGTGAACCCTTGTTCATTCTTTTAGTGTTGCTTTTGTTGTTTCTGCGTGGTGTGCTTGTTCGATTTAGGGTTTTCCTCTTCATCGGATGGAAATGGAGTTTAATGTAGAGAATTTGAATAGTGCTTGTGGCTTCACCTCTGTAATGGTGTCAGTGTTTGGGAAATGGGGAATTAGGGGATTTAGCAGATGAGATTCAAATTTGAGCGGGTTTATATGTTTGGGCTATTATCTGCTGCTTCTATGTATAGGGAGGCGGAAAGCTCAGAGCGTGCTGTGTAAGCTTTTCTTGGGCCAATAAAGCTACTTTTAGGCCCAAGGGTTCCAGAACATGGGGTTAGTAGTTGGAAAAATGACACTGTATAGCCCAGAACATGGGGTTAGTAGTCGAAAAAATGACACTGTATAGCCGCTGTAAATATAATAGCCGAAAAAATATATAAAATTTGTATATATTTTATATATATATACATTCGGTTTGCTATATACAAAAATTATATAAATTTTATACATTTTTTCGGCTACCAAATGTAAATAATTTCTACTGCGGGCTAAAAATAATAATACCTCTTAGTAGTCACTAGAGGTTTTTACATGGAGATTTTTACCTAGGTATATTATATTAGAAACTTATTTACATATGTTCTTTATATTGTTTATTAAGTATCTAGGTTTTTTTTTATAAATTGTATGCATTACTCCTTAAAAGGCTCACACCTCATTATTTGTGCCTTCAATTAAAGAATTTAATTACATCCTTCCCTTTTTTTTCTTTCCTCTTCTCTCTCTCTTTTTTTAACATCAAAATCCCTTAATCTACGAGAAGAATCTCCATCTTCTCTCTTCCCACCATTGCTAACAACTTTATATTATTAAAAATCGTTAATTGTATTGTTCTTTTGTTGGGAGACTGGACAATACCGAAAATGAAAAGATATTCAGGAATTGTATGATAATTGTATCATAATTGTATTTGAATTGTATCGGATACATCAATCCTAAAATATAATTGTATCATACTTGTATCACAATTGTATCTAACTTGTATATGGTACATTAATACCCAAAACAATACATGATACAATACTAATAAATCAATATACAATTGTCATATATTTGTGATACAAACTGTGAAATTCGTCACGAATTCACAACTGATCGTAACAATATAGAATGAATATACAATTATCATACATTTGTAATACAATTCCTACAACAATTATGATACATATACAATTATAATACAATCGCGATTAGAGATTTCGTCTTCATTGTATCAATAAGAAATAGATATTTTGAGTGATTAGTAACTAATAAGAAAGAGAGAAATTGGGTTTGAAAATCAGGCGGCTGCATGTGGAGAGCTTCTTTCACAATGTTCTCGGGTAGGTTCACAATGTTCTCATTGGAGAGCTACTTTCACTTCAAACTCCACTTCTTTCACAAGTCAAAAGGTTGATTTCTGATGCCACACACCAGGTGATTTGTACGGTCTCAATGTCTTGAAATCATATTATGATAATGATATCGTGCTGCAGAAATCGACTGAGGCTTAAGTTGAAGGCTTGTCTTTTGCAATCACCAATAAGTTGGTGCTTTCTATGATTCACTTGGAGAAGGGAAAGTCAAATGGGTTGGCATTGAGTTAAGGGAGGAGATGGCAGCTAGCATTTAACGTCTGGCAGCTAGCATTTAACGTCAGGCGACGGCATGTGGAGGGTGACTTTAAAATCTTTTAAAATTGGGAAGAAAATCGTGATCGTAGGAGGCTAATTAAGATGATAGATGGGGATATGAGATACATTTACAAATCAATCCCTATATTTAAGGGATCCTTCTTTTATCATGATTTTGTATATAAATAGTAAATATAGATACACAATATAATTTTTAAGGAACCTAAAAAAAAGTGGTTAATAAATTTTTTAATATAGTATAGCTAGATAAAAATCCCTTTTACATGATAGATCTTTTTTAAAGAGTTATTAATATTAATGGTATTACTTTTGCTTTATTCCAAAAATAGCAAAATCATTTACAATTGTGGCATATTTTAAAAGTATTTATACATTTTATTACCTACATATTTTAAAAGATTCATTAATTAAGGAATCACTAATTAAGGGATGGATCATTAACTTATTCTCCTTTATCCCCCTCGAAGCCTAATCTCGTTTTCTTTTCCCTTCATACAGACGACTCCATTCACTCTCTCCCTTCTCATCTTCCATATGTATGTTTTTCAACTTGACCATAATGGCCCCTTCATTATTTCATAAATATATTATGAATAATATGTTATGTATTTTTATATATTCCATAAATATACCAAGAATATGCTCTAGCTAAAATAAATATGCGCAAACACATATAGATTATATCATTGTTGTATTATTTATATAATTAAATATTTCTAATTAGATATGTTATATGCCAGAAATTACTTCATAAATATATAATGAATATATAATGAATATATATATATTTATAGTATAATTAATAATATTTTTTAGATCTCATTTGTTGTATAAATCATAATTATAGCTCATATATATATACCACGTATTTTTTGTGAATTATAGGATTTGGTATTTTTAATTTATATTTATCTTGGTTCACACTTAAATACACATACCATAATCATACAGTGTATAACCATCAGAATATCACATTTGCTTGTGATAGTATAAGATTATTATAAAAACAATTGTAACACTAAGCAAGAGGCATATTTTTGGAAGGAAAAAAAAGGAAAAAAGGAAAAAAAAATGAAAGAAAAAATGGAGCTATCTATATATATATTAAAGGAATAAATTTAACATATATAATTGACATCATGGTTAAGCCATGGCAAGCTAATAAATGTCAATAGTATATGGTAACTTTATTCTATATTTGACTGTGTTAGTCAATTACAAATAATATATATATATATATTTATATATATATATATATATATATATATATATATATATATATAAAAACTGAATTTGAATTAAAAGATAATTTTGAATTTATAGATTAAGTTTTAAAATTCGAATTTAAATTAAAAATAAAATTTATCTTTTTTTTATCATGTTATCATACTTAATTCAAAACATCCAAGAGAGACATTGGTTTCTAATTGATAGTTTCTATAGCGATTTTCAAGTGTAACAAAGAGTATATTTAAAAAAGATTAAGTGGTATGATGTGAAATATTTTTTTTTTAAATGTAAACAAATTATTTCAAAAAAACTCTTTATTTTTTTCTACTCTAAAGATAATAAAAAGATAAGATATTTTTGAACATTAGTAGAGAGTTTTTAAAATTATTATAATAGAAGTCATATCATGGATAAACTCAAAAAACTGAAATCTTATGAAATATTTACATAAATATCCGGCCAAATTTGTTGTTTCTAATATAAATAGATATTATACAGACAACACACGATTATACATATATTATATATGGATTATATATAAATTATATATCCTTTAATTTTTTAATTTAAGTGGTCGGATGAGCACCTATTTAGGCTGATTAGATAAAGCCAAGAGACAAATATGAAAGAATTTCAATCAAAGACTAAAAATATAAATAAAGTTCTTATGTAGACAATTTCTATTAAAACTCATCCCTTTATAGCGAAATAAATTAATTTTTTCTAACAAAAGAAAGAATGACATAAAAAATAAGAAAAGAAATAAATATTGAAAAACATGTATGAAAGATCTAAAAATCAGAAATAAGAGATGACAACGAATTTCTTCTTATGTTTCATCTTTGTTGATTATAAAAAATTTGGAAGCTAATCTCATCGATTTCAAATATTTATTTTCAACTCAAATACATAGATTATAAGATAAGGATATCTTAGAACTTTTTTTTATTTATATTGTGTGTTGTTTTTAAAAAATCACTATTACTAACAAACTGATATGATATTCGAATTTGAATTTAAATGCAATCTGAGTAGTTTGCATTGAGGTTAAGCCAAGTATGGTGTTGAAAAATAAACTATTTGGCAATTTTAAGACAATATATGTAATGTTATATAATAACAATCAACTAATTTAATATTTAATGATTCAAAGAATAAATTTTTTGTGTATATAGGGTATTAAAAATTCAAAATTTGTGGCTAGAGATATCGATAAACTTAAAATGGAGTCATACTGAAATAAAAGTTTTCCGAACAAAGAATCATTTAAATTTTTAGATAACCGATTAAAGTAAATTTTAAATTAAGGATAATATCTTCACTTGCATCATTATAAAGATAATCATTATTGAAATATATATAAAGTTTTAGAAATTGAAATTTCAAAATAGAAATATTTTTTGAAAGATAATATCATATCAAATAAGAGTTCAAGTCGTAGTATAAGAGTCACGTCGTAATCAAAGAATCGTTTATATTGTGTCAACCTTTGTGCTTTACCATAAATATGAGCTATTATTTCACTTTGTGGCTATTTTTAGGTTCCAATTACACCAATGAGAATAGTACAAAAATAAAATTATCACAATGAGATTTGAGAAAATGTTACTCTTTTTTAATATAGTGTTTCTTAATTAATATCTAACGATTATCTATAATTATTTAGAAGGTTTAAGTTTTAAAGTTATTTATATATAATTCAAATAACTCATATATTTAACAAGGTTAATGTTAAATATCAAAATGGAGTCATACTTGAAAAACATTCACTGGCTAAAGAATTTTTTAAATTTTTAGATAGCCAACTAAAATGAGTTTTGAATTAAGGATAATATTTTTACTTACATTATTATAAAAATAATTATTATTGAAAAATAAAGTTTTAGAAACTAAATTTTTAAAAAAAAATATTTTTTAAGAGATATCAACACACTAAATAAGAGTTTAAGTAGTAGTAAAAGAGTCAAGTTTTATCCAAAGAGTCATTCATAGTCTCAACATTTGATTGTGTTTGCCATAAATATGAGTTATTATTTTGCTTCTTGACTATTTTTAGGATCCAATGACACCAACAAGAATAGTATCAAAAAAGAACAATAGAAGAGATGGTTAATTGTTTTCATGTAGTATTTTTTATTAATATCCAATGATTATCTATATTTATCGAGAAAGTTTAATTTTAAGATTATTTACATATAATCCAAATAACTTAAATATTTGACAAGATTAGTGTCCGCGCATCCGCACGGGTGCTAATACTAGTTCTCACATGAGGGG
>AWOL01S0018554.1:6707-28730 GCA_000715115.1 Nicotiana otophora
CTTGGAAAAGGTAAAGTTGATTCAGGAGCGACTTCGTACAGCACAGTCCAGACAGAAGAGTTATGCGGATCAGAAAGCGCGTGATATATCATTTATGGTAGGTGAAAAAGTTCTCTTGAAGGTTTCGCCGATGAAGGGAATTATGAGATTCGGGAAGAAGGGCAAGTTGAGCCCAAGGTTTATAGGCTCATTTGAGGTGTTGAGACAAGTTGGGGAGGTTGCTTATAAGCTGGCATTGCCTCCTAGTCTATCGAGAGTTTATCCGGTTTTTCATGTATCTATGCTCCGGAAGTATCATGCCGACCTATCATATGTGTTGGACTTTAGCACAGTTCAGCTAGATAAGAGTTTGGGTTATGAAGAAGAGCCATTTGTCATTGTTGATAAACAAGTTCGCCTGTTGAGGTCCAAAAGGATTTCTGCAGTAAAGGTCCAATGGAGGGGCCAACCAGTCGAGGAAGTGACTTGGGAGGACGAGGAGGACATGCGGAGAAAATATCCACACTTATTTAGTACTCCAGGTATTATTCTAAACCCGTTCGAGGACGAACGTTTGTTTAAGAGGTGGAGAATGTAATGATCCAACCGGTTATTTTGACTTTTAGAAACTCGTTCCCTAAAATAAAACTCCCCGAACATGCTTTTATTAATTTATGACTTGCGGGGATGGTTGGTTCGGGATTTGGAAGCGTTTGGGTTGAAATCGGAACACTTGGTTCCTTAAGTTAGCCTTAAAAGGCCAAGTTTGACTTCGGTCAACATTTTGAGAAAACGACCCCAGAATCGGGATTTGACAGTTTCAATAGGTTTGTATGATGATTTTGGACTTGGGCGTATGTCCGAATCGGGTTTTGGATAACCCAGGAGCGTTTGACGCTTAATAGTAAAAATCAACTATTTGAAGGTTTAAAATTCTTTAAATTTGGTTTGGAGTAGGATTTTGAGTAATTAAAGCCCATTTGGAATTCCGAGTTTGGGAATAGTTTCGTATAGTGATTTAAGACTTGCACGCAAATTTTCGTGTCATTCCGGATAGTTTAAGTATATTTTGGCGCATTGGAAGTAAATTGAAGAACTTGAAATTCTTAAGTTTGAATCAAGTTGGTTTAGGGTATGATTCTTAGATTTGATGTTGTTTTACGCGTTCCGAGAATTCGAGTGAGTCCGTTTTATGATTTCAAACTTGTTGGTATGTTCGGGCGAGGCCCCGGGGGCCCTGAGTATTAATCGGACGAGGCTCAAATCAATTTTTTTGAAAAACTTGAAGAAGAGCTGAAGTCTTCTGCTTCTGATACGTTCGCACCTGCGCTTGGACAGTCGCAAGTGCGACTCTCGCAGATGCGAGGTTTATGCGCAGAAGCGAAAAAGGGAAGGGAGGCTTTCCATCGCAAGTGTGGAATCTCGGGCGCACCTGCGAACGCGCAGATGCGAAAACTGGGCAGCAAAGCTAAGCTAGCACCTACGAGGTTTTTCCGTAGGTGCGAAAGCCACAGGTGCGGTACCTCTTCCGCAGGTGCGAAATACACGATTTTGGAGCTTTTTGAGAGAAGATTTCAACTAACAACTTGGAGGTAAGTTAATTCTACACCCTTGAGTTAAATACATAGATTATAAGTAGATTACAACTAGTAAATCTTAAAAATCAAAAATTTAGATGAAATACCTAGATTTTTATAAAAGTGAGATTTTAACCACGAAAAATAGTTATAGAATTGGGTAGAAATTATATATTCAAGTTCTTGAGATTATGGGTAACGTTTTTATCCGAAAATTTCCAGAATCTGAGCATGTGGGCCCGGGGTGAATTTTAGGAATTTTACCATTTTGGATAGGGTAATTTATTTAATAGATGAATTTCGAATTATTGAACATATATTAATTATTTTATATAACTTTTGGATAGTTTCGGATTTTTCGGTATCGAATCGAGAATTTTACGCGACGCGATATCGGAAAGTGGACTTTGAGACGAAGTAAGCCTCTTGTCTAATCTTGTAAGGAGGAAATTACCCCATAGGGATTAAATTGAATAACTATTGCTAATTGCGGGGGTTACGTACGTACGAGGTGATGAGAGTCCATGCGTAGTTACTATTAATGCGAAAGTTCGGGTAGTTTAGGACTCAAAGTATGAATTACTTGTGCAAATTGTATTCTTTGTTTAATTAATATTAATTGATATATATGAATATATTGTGAATTGTTAGATAAAGATATTAAAGGATAAAAATCACATATGCTTGATTTTCTGTTTAAATTAATTAATTGTTAAAAATAATTGTTCTTCCTTCCGAATTTATCTTATAATAAATATACTCTCCTTCCGGAGGTACATAAGAAAATATCCTCCTTTCTTGTGGAGCGGGCCGAACGCCTCGGCAGGATAGATGCATCTATGGATCGCGCCGCACATCCCTCAGCAGTGTACACGACTCTCTGGGTCGGGTCGTACGTCCTCGGCAGAAATCGTGCTTAATAATAATAATTACACGATACTTTAACAGTTCATTTCAGCTTGCGAAGCTAATTGATAAATTGAAAAATCTTTGAAATTTAATGAATTATTATTCTTGCTTGTTAAAAAAAATAATTGTAATTCATGTAAATTATATTTAATTGATAAATTATAAATTATTTGAATTGAAGGAATTTAATTAATATATTGAGAATTGTTGCATTTAAAGGAATTTGATTATTTCCGCTGATTAAATAAATTATTTTAAATTCGGTAAATCATGCTGATTTAAATATCCTAGTTGTATTTCAATTACTATTATTGACCCATAGTGAGTGTCAAAGTCGGCCATCTCGTCTCTATCACTTCGAGATTAGGCTTGATACTTACTGGGTACACGTTGTTTACGTACTCATACTACACTTGCTGCACTTTTTTGTGCAGGACCTGAGGCAAGTACTAGTGGGGGACCTATCGTCTTACACCCACGTTATCCAGGGGCATAATTGTGAGCTTCCTTTCTGATTCGTTCTGTAGCAGTGTCTCTCCTTGTATTTTTCATTCTGTCTATTTTTATTTTAGACAGTATTTTAGGTTTTGTATAATCTACTAGATGCTCATACACTTGTGACACCGGGTCTTGGCACACACATTGGTAGAATTTGATATTTTATTAATTTTTTTTGTTTTAAATTGTATCAATATATGCTTAATTTATTAAGTTGGCTTGCCTAGCTGTAGTGTTGGGCGCCATCACGACCTATAGGTGAAATTGGGTCATGACATATGGCTGCAACTTTTGCACCATTTCCAACTTGTAGAATAATTTCTCCTTTCTTTAGTCTCCTACTTATCTTGAACCCTTGCAACATATTACAGATGTTATAACCACTGCCAGTATCTAATACCCACAGTGAAGAATTAGTAGTAGCTAAAGAAACCTTGAAAACATTTTTCATTAATGTCTCACCTTGTTTCTTGTCATTTAAAGTTGCAAGATACTCTTTGGAGTTTCTCTTCCAATGCCCTTTCTTCTTACAGTGAAAACATTCGGCATCATATACTGACTAGAAGATCAAATCTTCAGAAATCTCTTTTCCAAGCTTGTACCCAAATTTCTCATATTCTTTGGTAAGAACAATCACATGATTGACAAAGGGTCCAAATAGAGAGTTTTCAATGTCCAACCGTGTATCAACTATCTTCTTAATATTCAATGATTGCAGTTGGATCCATATTCTGATGTTTCCTCTGGAGTTCAAAACTCATAGAAGCGAGAATGATGCGTTTAATAGCAAGGCATTCTTCCAAGTGTTTCTGATAACCCTTGGTGCCTTGAACATCATTCTCTGGTGGGATTATCTTTGCAGGACTATCGATCACATCAATGAGCTTTTCATGCATGAGAACAATTCTCAAATTTCTATACCAGTCATCAAAGTTTGGTCCTACCAACTTGTTGGTCTCAAGTATTTCACGTAGTGATATAACAGACATATTAAGAAATCTAAAATATGAAAAAAAAACAAAAAGGCAATAATATAAGAACATATTTACATATATATCATAAAGACATGGACTTTTATCTAAATGATATTTTCACTAATTATTTTAAACTATTTACCCTCATTATAGTTTAAGAAATCTGTATTTCTGTTAGTGGAGTAAAGGAATCCTTCAACAATATGTATGAGCCCCTTGGGTGTCAAGTCGTTTCTCACATATATTTTTAAAGGTATGTACTTTTACCAATTGTATCCCCATACAATATCCTTAAATAGCTCTATGTCAAATAGTCCCCTGGTAGTTAGGTCGATCCTATTAGCATAGTTGAGTTCAACCATCATGAAAGCAAATAACTTATTAAATTTTATACTTCCTCGGGTAGTCCAGGAGTCTAGTGCAAAATTAAATAATTCTTCCAATCCATATATCTAATGCAATAAATAATTTTAACATATTCTCGAACTATAAGTCTCCTGGTTGTCAGACCGCTCCTTATAAGCAATAAATAAATAAAATTATTTATTTTGATGGATAACTTCACAATAAAATATCTTATATTTTATTATTTAAGAACTCAAATTTTAGTAAGAGGAAATTGTTACTAAAATAAATTTTAATAACATAAAGATCAAATCTTTTATAGCATGTGAATTTAGTTCAAGTTGTCTACATGCTTAGTCCTAAATTAATTTATATCACATGTAATAAATAATTCAAAATTATGTAATGAACAAACATGTGACATAAAAACGAAATTCAACATCTTCTAACATGTTTATCTTATATGTCACATAAAATAATTCATGCTAGAACATTATTATTAATTTATATCTCATAAACTAATAGCAATTAAAATAATTGTATAATCTAATAACTTATTATAGATTACCGTCGTATCTTGTATGAAATTTCAAATTCAAGTTACGAACTATCTCAATAGTTTAACTTATATGAATACATATTTTATTCACAATAAAATAATATTAATCCATATGCATTCAAACAATTTGACTATTGAACTATACACATGTATTATGGTTTGAACTCTTCAAATATAATCTTAAAATATTTCGTTAATAAATTTTAAACACAATAAACCACGGCTCTGATACCACTGTAGGATTGTGTAGAGGTGTTCATAACACGCAACGGAAGACAATAACAATCCTAGGCAGAACTTTTCGTGTTTAAAAATTATTTTTCATGTCAAAGATCGGATCTAAGACGTACCTGGTGAAGAGAGTCTCGTTTTAAATTTCTTCGATAGTGCGAAGACGCTATGTGTATCCACACCGAGACCGATCCTTGCTATCAACTCTTTGATTAATGAAATCCCGCGAACAAATTGAATGAAAATATTGTGTTGAAATTTTTCTCAAAAATCTCAACTCAAAGGTAGAAGAAGAAGAAATAATTTTCTTGTACTAGTATTTTCTATCTTGGCTTTGTATTGCACTATTACTTTCTCAAAGTAATTTTCTTCTCAAGAATAACTCTCTTGGTTTTTTTAATATGTATAAGATCTATATAACCCTAATTCTTAATTAGGACTCACACATATATATACACATAATTTTCATTGGAAAATACAAATTATATGCTTTATGGTAAATATTTAAAAAAATATGTAACTCATTTATGGAATTCAATTCTAAATTGAATTGTACAACTTAGTCATACTTTTAAAATAAAACACATGTAACTCATTTATGCAATTCAATTCTAAATTGAATTCTACAACTTAGTCAATATTTTAAAATAAAAACATGTAACTCATTTATGGAATTTAATTCTAAATTAAATTATACAAATTAGTCAACATTTTAAAATAAAAATATGTAACTCATTTATGGAATTCAATTCTAAATTGAATTCTATAACTTAGTCAATATTTTAAAATAAAAATATGTAATTCATTTATGGAATTCAATTCTAAATTGAATTCTACAAATTAGTCAACATTTTAAAATAAAAATATGTAACTCATTTATGGAATTCAATTCTAAATTGAATTCTACAACTTAGTCAACATTTTAAAATAAAAATATGTAATTCATTTATGGAATTCAATTCTAAATTGAATTCTACAAATTAGTCAACATTTTAAAATAAAAATATGTAACTCATTTATGGAATTCAATTCTAAATTGAATTCTACAACTTAGTCAACATTTTAAAATAAAAATATGTAATTCATTTATGGAATTCAATTCTAAATTGAATTCTACAAATTAGTCAACATTTTAAAATAAAAATATGTAACTCATTTATGGAATTCAATTCTAAATTGAATTCTACAACTTAGTCAACATTTTAAAATAAAAAACATGTAACTTATTTATGGAATTCAATTCTAAATTGAATTCTACAAATATTAATTATAATTACCAAGTGCATATATATCAACCAAGAGATATAATTTAATTTTCTTATTTAAAATAGAAAACTTCAACTTGTCCACAATATTAATTATATGTTATGTGCTAGCAAAGAATATAATAATATTTTATTTGAATTAATAACTAAATCTATTTGACTAATTAAATTCTTTAATTTAATTATCAAATAATAAAGTAATTAATCCTTTAGCAGAGATCAGAACACTCGTTAGTGTGCAACCCCATAGGTTCAATACTAAACCGGTAGTGAATTGATCACATCAATATACTAATCAAGGGTGGCGTCTAGCACCACTCCTTAACGACCGGATAACATGAAATATGCAATTTACTCTCAAGAACTTGTAGAAGAATAATGTATTAATTCCTTCTGTCCTTATAGCTCTGGGTCACCCTAGGATATGGTTCAACTGTCAAATCCTAATAGGCGGCCGACTATGTGTTCATGTCAAAAATAATCGACAATTTAATGACCTAAGAAACTCTTTTCTTCTTTCATTCAATCGCCCTGGCCAAGGTCTTAATTTGGTCGATTATAATTTATGACAACATGAAGCTTAAACTCATTACCAAGAGTTGACAAATTCCATCTTGATCAATCATTAATTTTACAAGTATTTGATTGTACCCAATATCCTTTCAACTATCGCAGTAGGGACATAGGTGTCTAGTATAAAAGCATAATAAATAACTTGTCAATTACTATGATGATAACAGGTCAAAGGTGTAACGACCCGGCCGGTCGTTTTGAGTATTACAACCTCGTTTCCCCATTTACTACTCAAATTGTACTTTACAGTTGTTGTGTAAATTGCCTGGGTAATTGGTTCGGGTCCGGTGAGGTTTTGGAATGAATTGGAACATTTAGTTCCAAGGTTTAAAGCTTAAGTTAAAATAGTGACCGGATGTCGACTTATGTGTAAACGATCTCGGAATTTAATTCTAATAATTTCAATAGCTCCGTATGATAATTTTGGACTTAGGAGCGTATCCGAAAAATTATTTGGAGGTCCGTAGTTGAATTAGGCTTGAAATGCCGAAAGATGAATTTTTGAAAAGTTTGACCGGGGGTTGACTTTTTGATATCGAGGTCAAAATCTGATTCTGGAAATTTGAATAGGTTCGTAATGTGAAATGTTACGCGTGTGCAAAATTTGAGGTCAATTGCACGTGATTTGATAGGTTTCGGCGTCGTTTGTAGAATTTAGAAATTTATTAGGCTTGAATCCGTGTGTAGTTCATATTTTTAAGGTTGTTAGGTATGATTTGAGGCCTCGAGTAGGTCTGTGTTATGTTATGGGACTTGTTGATATAGTTGGTTGAGGTCCGGGGGGGCTCGGGTGAGTTTCGGACGGTTAACGGATCAAATTTGGACTTAAGGAAATGCTGAAACTGCTGCCTACTGGTGTGATCGCACATGCGAAGATTTTGATCGCAGGTGCGAAGCCGCATGTCGTGAAATAAGCCGCAGAAGTGGCCAAGAGTGGGACTGGGCAGTGCTCGCAGGTGCGAGGAATTTGCCGCATCTGCGAGGCCGCAGGTGCGAAGGAGTTGGCGCAGATGCGGACTGGGGCTGGCGTGGGGCGACCTCAGGTGCGAAGGGGAATGCGCATCTGCGAAGCCCGCAGATATGAGATTTTAGAGGGCCGTCTGTTTCGCAGACATACATTTTTGTCCGCAAAAGCGGATACGCAGGTGCGAGCCCATGCACCGCAGGTGCGGAAATGCCTGGGCAGTGTTTAAAACGAGGGTTCCAAGATTTTTTTTCTCATTTTGGACATTTTGGAGCTCGGTTTGGGCGATTTTGGAGAGAAATTTTCCACACAACTTGAGGTAAGTGTTCTTAAATCCCTTTGTGATTATATTTCATGAATTAATCTTCATTTTTGGTGTAAGATTATTGAATCTTCAAGAGAAATAGAAGGAAATTTTTATAATGTCACAAAACGAATTTTTCAAGTTTGAATACCGATTTGGAGTCGGATTTGAGTGAAATTAGTATGGTTGAACTTGTAATTGGATGGGTTGTCGTATTTTGTGAGTTTCATCAGATTTCGATACGTGGGCCCTATGTGTGAGTTTTGGGGAGTAATTTCGGATTTTATGAAAAATATTAGCGTTTTGATATAGAATTAATTCTTATAAATTGTGTGGACTGAGTCAAATTATTATGACTAGATTCGAGTCATTTGGAAGTTGATACGCGCATAATGGAATTTTTGGAGCATTGCTTAGCTTGCTCGACATTGGATTTGGCCTGTTCGAGGTAAGTATTTCTTCTAATCTTGGAGTTGAGGGTATGAACCCTGAATATATGTATTTTGTGAATTGTTGGGAGGTGACGCACATGTTAGGTGACGGACGTGTGGGCGTGCACTATAGAAATTGTGACATAATTATTTCTGTGGAATTTTATAGTTAAATAATCTTGGCAATTTCTATGTGATTTTATGTGTTAAAGAAATTGAGCTGAAAATCATATTAAAAATCATGTTGAGGCTATGTGACAGTATTATTGGGACCCACATAGGTCATATTGCTGTGAATTATTTGTTTTAAATTGAAAATTCATACTCAATCATATTTATTTCATTGCATATCATATCTCAGTCTCTGTTGTTATTTATTGATACAATATATCGTCATTTTTGGGCTATTTTCTTCATGACATTGTGAGCCCGGGAGACTAGAGAGATTGATGACTGAGTGAGGCCGAGGGCCTGATTTGTGAGGATATTTATGGGATCGGGCTGCATGCCGCAATATGTTGCATATTTATGGGATCGGGCTACACGCCGCAGCATGTTTGACTGGGAGGCAAGAGTGATTATGAGGTATGCCCGAGTGGCAAGAGTGATTGTGAGGTATGTCCGAGTGGCAAGAGTGATTGTGATGTATGCTCGAGTGGCACGAGTGACTGTGAGGTTTGCCCGAGGGGCTGTATATGAGTGATGTTCTGCCCGAGGGACTGTTTATAATTTTATCACTGAGTTGCATCGCATTGGCATGCACACATGACATACAGGCATAAAGATGTATTTTTTCCTCATGCTGTACAACATCACATTATTCATGATTTTTACACATTTTTTACAGATGGACATAGTGATGCATTTATTTTTACACGGGTTATCCGGAAGGAAAATAAAACATCTTATTTATTATTGACAAGATTTTGAGAGAAATTTCTTGTTTTAAAACTATTCATATTTTTGGCAACTTCGGCAAACGATTTGTGTTTTCACTGATGTATTTGAAAGAAAGAACTACTATTTTTGAAATTATTATTTGGATGAGTATTTTATCCCTGAGTTACTTCTGGTATTATTTGCCTTATGTTGTTATGGATTGTTATGGACTATTAGTTTTGGACCCGACCTTGGTGGAAGCTCGTCACTACTTTCAACCTACGGCTAGGTTTGTTACTTACTCAGTACATGGGGTCGGTTGTACTGATACTACACTTCTGCACATTGCGTGTAGATGTTGGCTGTTATTGTTGTTGTGCTCGATGGTTGCGGGATTTGAAGATGTACCTGCGTTCCTGTTGTAGCTGCCTCTTGTTCAAGGTAGCCTTAGATTTATAAAAGCTCTGTTTATGTATTATTCAAACAGACTATGTATTTATTTCATTTCCGCTTGGTATACTCTATTCTTAGAAGCTCATGATTTGTACTACCAGTTCTTGGACATTGTACAAGATTAAGACCTTTATTCACTTAAATTGCTTTAATAATTATTATTGAAATTGGATAGTTGGTAATTGGCTTACCTAATGGGTTGGGTTAGGTGCCATCACGACTAGTTGGATTTTGGGTCGTGACAAAAGGAAACTCTTACATCACATTCTTCAAGAGAATATCCTATTGACAGTTTATGGTAATTCTAACCATTAGGAATTATCCAATAAATCAGTTCAATAATCATATCTCTATATGCATCATCTATTTATGTTATTTAGTTAATGAGATCAACTAATCTTTATCCCATAAAGACGATCACATAATTATTGATCTAACCGGATTACTAATGTCCAAATTAATAATCCTACGATCAAGAATAAAATTTAGATTAAATTGTAAGAGACTTTACTCTTATTATCATGATCTTCACCATGATGACAAATCTCAAAATTTAATCAAGGACTTTATTAAATTAATCAAGCAATTAATAATAACTATGAGAAACGAATATCAAATGCCATGTATTTTTATATCAAATAACATTCACAAAAATATGTTCAAATTATCAAATATGAGATTGGATGTAGGGCATATATAATATATCCCTAACAGTTCTTTCCATGGACAACTGAAATTGCTCATAGGTTTGGAGCTTTTAATGTTATATTCAATGCTGGTGGATGTTTTTATTCAACTTGGATAAATCTTCCTCATGTTGAAAAAAATTCAGATGATGAGATCTTTCTTCCTGGTTTCAAAAACTATACACTACTTGTTAAGGACTTGATTGAAGATTTTAGAGCCATTACAGGTAAATCTGGATCCAAGATTTAAACTTAATGTGTTCAATATTTAATATTCTGAACGTTGAATACATTACACTTTTGAAATTATTAGTTCATTATTTAATATTTAATGCAACGCTTAGTGTTTTTTCACATATATATTTATGTTTTTTACGGGACGTGTGCCATTTGCTCAAACCATGTTCCAAGAATTGTTAGAGACTGATGGAATGCTATTTAATATAGTGAGAGATTGATTTGATGGGGTTGGCTTATTTTAAGAAGCAATTTTCTTGTCCAGTATGGTCAACAGGAGACAAAAGTGGGTTGCTCTAGTGGTAAGCACCCTGCACTTCCAACCAAGAGGTTGTGAGTTCGAGTCACCCCAAGAGCAAGGTGGGGAGTTCTTGGAGGGAGGGAGCCGAGGGTCTATCGGAAGTAGTCTCTCTACCCCAGGGTAGGGGTAAGGTAAGCGTATACACTATCCTCCTCACTAGTAAAATTATACTGGGTTGTTGCTGTTGTTGTTGTTGTAATATGGACAATAGGACCAATTCTTTCATCATTTGGTAGCAAAACAAGAGTTGGAAAATCATCAGAAACTGAAATAATCTCAAATATTTGTGCAAATTATCTTGACTCTTAAGCCTCCAAATTCAGTTTTTATGTGGCATTTGGCTCTCAATTTACACTAACAGAGTCACAAACAGAAAATTTAGCCAAAGCACTTGAGTCTAGTGGGAAAAATTTTATATGGATAAATAGGAACTCATCAAATATTAATTAAAAAAATGAGTGGTTATTACCAAGAGGTCTTGAAGGTAAAATTCAATAAAGAAAAAAGGGACTTATAATATCACAATGGGCACCACAAATGGAGATTGTCACATAAATCAACCGGCGGATTTTAAAGTCATTGTGGATGGAATTCAGAGAAGGAGAGCGTTAGGAGCAATGGTCAAGTTCTATGTTACTCGGACTCTCCGAAAATGTCGCCGGGTGCGTGTCAGATCTTCCAAAAGTAGTATATTTTTGGAGGATCCGACACGGGTGCGACAACAATTGGAGAGTCCGTGCAACATAGGTCAAGTTGTCTCTGTGTGACCTATAAGTTACGGATTCGAGCCATGAAATCAACCATCGATGCTTGTATTAGGGTAGACTGCCTATATCACACTCACTTGGAGTGCAGCCTTGCCCGGATCCTACTTGAACGCGAGATGATTTGTGCACCGGACTACTTTTTTTTGTGTGTGCATGGAATTCAGTAACGGAAGCTCTTCTAAAAATGGAGTTCCAATTCTTTCTTGGCCTATGGCTGGTGATCAAACTTTTAATGCAAAATTATTAGAGGAAAAACTTAAGGTTTGTATTAGAGTGTCCACTGGAATTAACTATGAATTTAAGTATGAGGAAATAGTGAAGAAAATTGATATAATAATGAAGGAGAATGAAGGAAAAGAAATGAGAAAAAGGGCTTCAATGGTGAAAAATATTATTCATAAAGAAGGATTTAAAGGTTCTTCAGTTGCAGCTATGGATGAGTTTCTTAATGCTGCACTTGAGATGAAGAAAAAAACATTTGGATCACATAATAGTTACATGCAGTAATTTATTTCATATTTTTTTTGGGGTTTGATTGATTTTTTTTTTTTGTTATTTAGTATTTTATTCTTGTGATTTGTAATAACAGAAACGAGATTTGATCTGCCAAGGCTATGTTTGGGTTTACTCACCAAGCATATCATATGAACTTTTATTGATGTCACTTTGAAATTTACATCCATATCTTATAGTCTACTCTAATTTTGGAGTTACCCTAAAGTTAATTATTGATAACGGTTCATAATAAGTAGAATAGTAACGTATAGAATAAGGCACGAAACAGGTGATAATGAAGAATAATGCAGGAAATATGCAACAAGTTAAAATACATTGATGGTGTAAATATTTTGGACACTATCAATGTATATAATTATTACTATGCCAAAAGATTTGACTAGTAAAAAAATATACTCATGTCCAATATTTTAAAAGGCGTTTTTGGAGCGATTCCTGAATCTTAGGATAGCAAAAACTTGTCGGGTGGCCTGGGGGCTAAAGTTTCGTAAGCCATAAGCCCCATTTGTTTGGGCGTCAGTGTGTTACACAGTGTTTGAATTACTTGTCACTATAATAGGCTTATCGGAGGCCAAGAAGACAAATCTGAATTAAAATAAATTTTTCTTAACAAATTTTTAGTTAAAAGCCAAAATACTTAAAATTCAGCTTATTAAATTGTAACAAAAAAGTAAAAGGAAAAGTGAAAAAGTCAAACTATCAAACTTTCTTTTTTATTTCTCTCTCTTTTGTCTTCTGCCCAAAGCTTTTCTTCAAACTACCAACCAAGAAAGCTTTCTCCTCTTCTGAAGCAGGTTTCTTCTTCCTATTTTTTTTAATTTCTTTTCAGTTTAGTTTAAAACATTGTACTTAATATTATTTTTTCAAGTTCCTTGCTTCGGTTTCTCTCTTTTAAAGTATAAGAATATGTGGTTAATCGGTGTGTGTGTGTGTATATATGCTGGTTTGAGTTTCGGCAAAAGTGGGTTCTCTGTTTTTATTATTCTCTGATTTGAGTATTTTTTATTTCTGGGTTTGCATGGTGATCGACGAAAAAAGGAATTTTTCTTTAAAACTTTGTTTTCCTATTCCTTTGGTATATTTTATTGATGTCATATTCCAAGTTAAAACTGAAATTAATTGGTAAACTTAAGAACCCAATATTTACCAGCATTATTATTTCTCTTTTTTGAGTTGATTTTGTTGATAGTTTCAACAATTTTTCACAAGATGGTATTTTCTTTTAGTCGATTCAGGTAATTCTGAACATGGTATATTGCGTATATTGTGCAAAGAACATCAGCCGACCCGACTATGTGGATGGCAAAATGTGAGCTTCATCTCCCAATGTTGTTCTTTTTACAACAACAACAACAACATACCCAGTATTATCCCAAGAATGTTGTTCTTTTTCTAAATTGTAATACTCTTAAACATATAAGGATGCTTAATTTGGTTACATTATAGATGTTGTCCCTCGTGTGGAAGAGTTGTTGATGAAGATAATTTTTCAAGTGAACCCACTTTTGTTAAGAATGCTGCTGGACAGGTTTGTTCTTTATTTCATATTCTTGTCATGGGGTTGATATATCTTATGCAGTTCTGTTTCTTTTTTCAAATTCAATTCTATGTAGTTTGAATGGGTTGATATCCTGTAGTTTGGACAGTGTGCTTAATCAGGATTAATGTCATATTTATTATTTGTTAAAAGGAGTTTTTAAGGTGCAATGCTAGAAGTGGTTAGAAAGTTAATAAAATTTCATAAAAAGGTGTGGTGTAGCGGTCAAATAAAGTGGGTAAAAACCATGGTAGACCAGGGTTCATATCCCAGGGTAGATAAAAAAATGCTCGGTGATTTGTTCCCTAGTCCTAAGCCTTGGTGGGTGGAGTTTTCGGTATCTGTGTTGCTGGTGTAAGATAACAGGTACACGGTAAATTAGACGAGATTGCACAAACTTGCCGGACATCACCATTATAAAAAGTTAAAAACAAAATGTTATCGTCAAATACCTAAGAGATCTTATGAGCTGAAAGTATATCTAGGATTCTAGAAACTAGACAATACAAGAAACCTTTTTTCCTCACGGCCTTTCTTATGTGTTGGCCAATTTAAATTCTTACTCGGTAGGTTAAAAATGCTAACTTTAGTTGTTGAAAATTTGTGTCTCATCAAGTGATTGGTGGAGCTCGAAGAAGATGCACGTGGTGGAAATAAGTTTTATACTTGATGTAGAATTCTTTATTAATATTACTGTGATGTGACAAGGGAGTGGTAGCCTAGTAAAAGGCCAATCACCTCCAACCATGAGGTTGGGTTTGAGTTACTAAGAGAGCAAATTCGAAAAAAACCACTATGTGGCTCCTGGGTGGGATGTTTTGTGGCATGGTTTACATATCAAAAAAGAAAAGAAAAGCTACATCTAAGACTCTTCAGTTGGGCGGCAAATGGATCCTCATCCCAAACATATGTTTGTGGGTGGGGAGAAGTTGGAAGATGGAGTCAACTTGCATGCTTTTGTACATGTGTGCATGTTGTAGTGTGATGAATCACCTTGCTTTTAATATTAATGTATTTCCTTTTAATTTTAATATTGATATACCTTTATCTGTAATTTTATATTTTAAATATAAGCTCAAATGAGGAGATAAATGATACTAAAATGAAACTGAGGAACAGAACAAGCTTTGGTTTAAGGTGCAATTATTGAACAAGTTATATCTGTGGTGTCTTGTAAAGTATGGTATTCAATTTGTATTCTATCGAGACTAACTTAAATCATCTGCAGAGTCAATTGGCAGGTAACTTCGTGAGGACTGTCCAAAGTGTCTATTCAGCTTCACGGGAAAGAACACTAAATGAAGGTATCTTCTGTACCTTTGATTGTTCTGTTCTCAGAATGACTTTATGATCACTGGTGGAGGGTTCAAACTTCATCAGTAGCGCAGCATTCCCTTCCCCCTTCACCCTTCCTTGGTGCAATAAAAGACTTTATGCTCGTTGTTACCTATTTATATAATCTCTATCATTCTTTATCCTTTATAGGGAAATGTTCTGTCATTCTATTTTCAGCTGAATGATTGATTAGATGTTTGTTTCTAATAGGGAAAAAAGAAAAAAAATATTGTCGACCTAGTTCTCAATTTTCAATAGAACTTGTTATGTCTTTCTAGAGTACAGTTAAATTTGAATGTTCTTTCTCAATGGTCCTCATTTCATTTCATGTTTATTGTTCAAAGGAAAACGTTATTTTAAGTTTTAGAATATGTGGCTTGAACATGAAGGATTCACTGATTTGGTTAAAAATTGGTGGGATTCTTATGTGGTGGAAGTGGAAGCTGATATAATTCTAGCAAATAAGTTGAAGCTATTGAAAGAAGATCTGAAAACGTGGTTTAAGTAGACTTTTGGAAATTTAGAAGATAGAAAGAATAAAGCTTTGGCAAGATTGGAGGAGCTGGACATGGTGCTTCAGACATATGGTGCATGTTTGTTTTGCCTTTTTGGTCTCAAATGGTTACCCCTTACACAGTCAATGATGCTTATAAGAGCTGGAGTTTATGGAGAGTTGATAAAGTGATAAGGAATGGCATGTATTTTTCTGGTGCATTTGGACAGAGAGAAACAAGAGATGTTTTGATGGAAACTCAACTCTTATAGGTTCTTTAAAGGCTTTGTGTATTGCCAATTTGTTTTGCTGGTCAGGTCTAGACTGTACCCTATCAACAATATTGATCTACTTTTGGATTTTATTAGTTCTTTAGCCCTGGCTTAGTCAATTATGTATAGGAGCCGGGAATATATTTTGTAAGCTCAAATGGCAAATCATGTACTTACATCTTCTTAATGCATTCTATTGAAATCACTCACTTTATCAAAATGAAATAAAATTGAAGGAGCTGGATCATAATAGGATGAATATTACCACAGAGCAGCAAGCAGAATTTAAGGCAAAAAGAATTTCCATTAAGAAACAACTAGAAGAAGTGGCAAAGGCTGAAGAAATCTCTTGGAGACATAAATCTAGATGCGTCTGGATTAAACATGGGGACAAAAATACAAAATTCTTTCATAAGCAGCAAATGCTCGAAAAAGATTTAACAATATTGATAAACTGGTGATTGGGTATGATTTGGTGGAAGATGATCAAGTCATTGAAGCTCACTTTATGGATTTTTATAAGAATTTATTTTATGAACCTGAGCAATGGAGGCCTAAATGGAAGGATGATGAAATTCAGAAGATGTCAGATGACGAAAAGGAGTGGGTGGAAAGGCCTTTCACAATGGAGGAATTGGAAGAGGTGATTAAATCTTTCAAAGCAGTCAAGGCTCCTGGTCCTGATGGTTTCAATTTGTATGTTTTTTTAAATATGTTGGAGTATAGTAAAAATGGACATTTGGAATGTTATGGGTACATTTTACAACAAGGGCTCTCTTGGTAAAAGACTTAATGCCACTTCTATTGCTCTAATCCCTAAAAGGAAAGGAGCAATGGAGGCGAAAGATTTCAGTCCCGAGAGTCTCTTAGGGAGTGTTTACAAAATTATTTCTAAATTATTGGCAGAAAGACTCAAGGCAGTAATAAACAAGTTGGTCTCCCCTAATCAGAATGCTTTTATCAAAGGAAGGCAAGTCACTGATGATGCTATGCTAGCTAATGAAAGCCTAGACAATTTGTCGAGGAGAAAGAAAAAAAAAAGGGCGGCATGTAAACTTGATTTAGAGAAGGCATATGATCATGTTAATTGGCAATGTTTAATTGACATAATGAGGCTGATGAATTTTGCTGAGAAATGGACAGAATGGATAAAATTCTGCATTTCAACTTTGAAATTCTATATTCTAATTTATAGTAGTCCTTATGGGTTTTTCAATTCTCACAAAGGTATCAGACAAGGAGATCCCTTGTCACCTTATTTGTTTGTCCTGGTAATGGAAATTCTGAGCATCATTTTGAGGAAAGCAGAAGTTATGGGTTGGATTAGGGGTCTCAAATAGATAGGAATGTTCAGGAAAGTATGATTCTTAATCATATCCTGTATGCTGATGACTCTTAGTTATTTTGTGAAGCTGATGGAGTCCAAATCCTGTATTTGCAGTTACTGGGCTAAGAGACAACCTAGAAAAAAGCAACATCATTTACAGCATAAATGTTAATGAGTATGTAGAGGAGTTGGCAGACATTCTGGGCTGTAAAGTAGAAAAAATCCCTACTATCTACTCGGGATTGCCTTTCGGGGTGAAAAAGGAAAGATAATAATATTTGGCATGGAGTCATTGAAAGGTGCAATAATAAGCTTACTCTATGGAAGAAGCAATACATATCTTATGGGGGCAGGCTGACACTAATTAATAGTGTCTTGGATGTGATACCTACTTATCTTATGTCTTTATTCAGTACGCCCAAAGCAGTTGGAAGGAAACCAGATTCTATAAGAACTTTCTGTGGGATGGAAATTCAGATAAGAGAAAGACACACTTAGTCAAGTGGCTAATAGTTATTGAAGATAAGAGAAAAGGTGTATTAGGAGTGAGCAACCTGAGTTTACACAATAAAAGTCTGCTTTTCAAGTGGCTATGGAGATACAACAATGGGAGGGAGGAGATTTGGCAGAATATGATAGATGCTATCTGTGGTGCTTAGATTGGGTGGAAACAAAGTCCTTCACAGTTGAAAAGTTGTGGGGGAATTTGGAAGATGATAAGCGGAGGGTTGGATGAATTCCTATTGCATACTAGACTGGAGGTAGCTAATGGTGGCATGATAAAATTCTGGCTGGATACCTTGTGTGGAGATGAGAATTTCTCTCAGAGCTATTTAATTGTGCTGTGAATAAGGTACGTATTGCAGACTTTAATTCAGTCTCTGGGTGGAATGTTACATTCAGAAGGAACTGCATTCATGCTCACTGGATCAGAACAAAGTAGATAGGCTTATTTGGGTTAACAAGGATTCACAGTGAATAACTGTTATAAAATGTTGCTACAGGAAAATGGTAACATCTGAATTTGCCTTGGAAGATGATCTGGAGAACTGAAACACCAGTGAAAGCAGCATTTTTTGGTTGGATTGCAGAGAAGAGGTTTCTACTTGAGTAGCAGATATTATCTTTGTAATTCAGAAGAGGAGACAGTTGAGCACCTTTTCTTGCACTGGATATTCTCAAGGCAATGCTTGGAATTTTTCTTGAGCATAATGGGCATATATTTGGTGTTACCACAGAAGATATGCAACTTGTTGGAAATATAGCACTCACAGAGGGTCAAAAGTAGCTTAAAGCAAATATGGAGGACCTTTCCACATTGCATTATGTGGACCATATGGTTGGAAAGGAACAACGCATGCTTTGAAGGAAAGAGGCTGTAAATTCCCAGAGTTACAATAAATGCCTTAAAAACTTGTACTTTTTGTGTTATAGTAGTACTGTAGATAAGATGGATCAGTATTTGGATTTTTTGCACTTACTAGGGGGGAATATGTAGGATGAACTCATTAAGAGTTGCAGCTATCTTGTAATTTTCTTTTGTACCATCTTGGTACCAGTTAAATAAAATCTTTACTTATCAATAACAATAACAACGACCCAGTAAAATCCCACTAGTGGGGTCTGGGGAGGGTAGTGTGTACGCAGAGGTAGAGAGGCTATTTCCGAAAGACCCTCGGCTCAAGAAGACAAAAGGAGACAATATCAGTACCACCACAAAGATCATAGGAAAAATAACAACATGAAAACCAGAAGATAGATGCAAAGCAAAAGCGATAGCCAGTAATTGGACCCGGCACTATGAGAAACGAAAGAGTAGTAAGACACAACATTACCACTAGCTATCTTAGACAAAAGTCCTACCAGAGTAGTCTCACAAAGGTACGAAGTAAGGCAAGACTCAACTATCTCCTAACCTACAATCCTAATACTCGACCTCCACATCTTCCTATCAAGGGTCATGTCCTCGGAAATCTGAAGCCTAGCTATGTCCTGCCTGATCACCTCTCCCCAATACTTCTTAGGCCGCCCTCTACTTCTTCTCGTGCCCTCCACAACCAGTCGCTCACACCTCCTTACCGGAGCATCTGGGCTTCTCCTCTGTACATGCCCGAACCATCTGAGCCTCGCTTCCCGCATCTTGTCATCAATGGGAGCCACGCCCACCTTCTCCCGAATATCCTCATTCCTAATCTTATTCATTCTAGTGTGCCCACACATCCACCTCAACATCCTCATTTCTGCTACTTTCATCTTCTGAATATGTGAGTTCTTAAACAGGCTAACACTCAGTCCCATACATCATGGACGGTCTAACCACCGCTTTATAGAACTTACCTTTGAGTATCGGTGGCACTTTCTTGTCACACAGGACTCCAGATGCTAACCTCCACTTCATCCATCCCACCCCAAGACGTTATGTGACATCCTCGTCAATCTCCCCTCCCCCTGGATAATCGACCCGAGGTACTTGAAACTGCCTCTACTTGGAATGACTGTGATTCAAGCCTCACATCCACGCCCACTTCCCTCGGCTCAGCGCTGAACTTATACTCTAGATATTTCGTCTTCGTGATACCATTTCTTTACTTATCAACCAAAAAAAAAAAAAAAACTAATCCCAAATGATGATAGTGATAGAATATGTAAATTGTTAGATTCACCCAGATTGGTTGAGAGAATGAGTTGTTGTCTCTTATATGGTCATGGATAATCCTCACCTCATGAACTAATTTTTGAGGTTGAGTTAGGCTCAAGGTCCATTTCTTTATATCGTATCAGAGCCAAACCCATTTATCTTCTTGGTTTACCGAATGATGGGCCCCATGTTATGTTGCCCCCTCCCCAGTTAACTAGGCATGTGCATGCGAGACATGATAAGAGAATGGACTGTTGTCTGTTTATATGAATTTTTGCAACTCTCCCCCCTGAGCTAGATTCTGGAGTTGATTGAGGTATGAGGATTTTTCTTAACATAAATAAAGTAACTGATTAAAAATAAAAGAAGATGCAAATGAAATAATATTTTCTGTTCTTGTTGATTAGTGACAACTATATCCTGATATGCTTGTCAAGGAAGAGGTTTGTTGAAGGACCAAGTATAATACTGCAGTTAGAGTTGCGTAATTCATGGAGCTATTATAGCTTGTTGGACAGATTAATCTTGTTAAGATTTCATAGAGGTGCACAAGCTATGTAGCTATGTGCCTATGTAGCACCAATTTGGTTTGAGAATATGTTAGATCGCTCTTTGATATCAATATAATTTTTAAGTGTGGAGTTCTTTCTGATACATTTTTTTACTCCCCCTTCCTGCAGCATATAATGGTATAGAGAGTATGATTTATGCATTAGGAATTGATGGTGGTGATTCAATAGCTCGTCCAGCTTTGAACCTCTATACAGTATGATTCTTTATGACTTATGCACACCTCTACTAGCATGATGTATCATTCTATGGCTGAATATGTTACTTCCAGATAGCAGTTGAGAGGAATTTCACAAGGGGGCGTAGGAAAGAGCAAGTTGAGGCTGCTTGTGTTTACATTATATGTAGGTGAGACATTGTGTTTTATGATATATTCTTTTTCAACTTATTTATGTTCCCTAAGGGAAAAGAAGAAGTGGGATAATGCTGATAATAATATTTTTTTGATAAGGTAAATTGTATTAATCAAAAGGGAGAGAACTCCCGTGTACACGAAGTATACCAAAGACGTACAGAATTTACATCAGAACATGATTCTCTACAAAAGACGCTCAATCTTCTATACAAGTAGGGGCTTAATGAGTGCACCAAAAAGCGATCAAAGATAAAAGATTATTCTTAAGATGTGAAAAAGGAGACTCAATCTTCTCAAAAGCTCTCATATTTCTCTCCCTCATACTACCCACATGAGAGCTAACGGGGCGAATTTCCACGCCTTTTGCTTTCTTCTTCTACGAAAACCGCCCCAGCTATATAACATTTCCTTTACAGTGCTTGGCATCACCCATTGAACACCAAAAAGATTCAGGATTGACCTCCACAATGCAGAGGACACAGGGCAATGCAACATAAGGTGATCAACTTCTTCCCCAGAGCTTTTACACATGTAGCACCAACTAACAAGTGTAATTCCCCTCTTTCGGAAATTTTCAGCAGTCAAGATCACTCCCCTTGCCGCTAGCCATGCAAAAAAGCACACCTTCGTGGGCGCCCTAGGAATCCAGATCGAGGAGTATGGAAAAGTGGTCTCCTCTCTCACCAACATACTCTGGTAAAAGGACTTTACGGTGAACAAACCATCGCCACGCAAGCCCCATCTCCAATAGTCGCAGGATGGCTGGAGCATGTCTTGCCCGTATAGCAGTGCCAACAAGACTTGAAGCTCCGCAATTTCCCAATCTTGCATGTTCCTCCTGAATGAGAGGTCCCATACTACCCCCTCCATGCTCCTTGCGAATCTGTTGGACCATCAGTTCCTTCTGGTTTGAAACTCTGAAGACGTGGGGGAAGGAGACCCTCAGAGTATCCTCTCCACACCACCTATGATTCCAAAAGCTGATTCTCCTTCCATCTCCCACCCTGTAAGTGATGTTGCCACTGAATGCTTCCCAATTCTTCATGAT
>AWOL01S0018554.1:35731-53568 GCA_000715115.1 Nicotiana otophora
CCGGGAAGAAAGAACTTAGTCATCGTGTAATTTTTCCGGTGACCTAAGGCTTGTCTAAGTGAAAGTCACTTTCTGTCGGTGTTGTGCTAAAACCAACACCACCACGAGGTAGCTCACCCTCCGACTACCAACCCCTGAAATGTTATCCGGCAGAAAAGCCGCCACGCTCCTCCACGCGCCGGCAACAACTTTTCCGGCGAGGGTTCCGGCCACTTTCCGGCCATTTTTTCGCAAAGCTTCTTCAGGACAGTGTGCTCTCCTCAAAATTCCGAGCCTACCCATCTAATTCAAATCAAATTCCGGCCACTTTATATTTTTCCGGCGTGAACAGTGACCTTTCTGGCCATTTTTTGAAAATATT
Source organism: Nicotiana otophora (assembly GCA_000715115.1). Taxonomy (NCBI): domain Eukaryota; kingdom Viridiplantae; phylum Streptophyta; class Magnoliopsida; order Solanales; family Solanaceae; genus Nicotiana; species Nicotiana otophora. Next base: position 36,093 of record AWOL01S0018554.1, read on the forward strand.
TCTTCAGGACAGCTTGCTCGCAAAGGAATTCCGAGTCTATCCATCCTGGTTACAACAAATTCCGACAACTTTGAAATTTTCCGGCGAGCTACAGTGTTTCCGGCGAGCTACAGTGTTTCAGGCGTGAACAGTGTTTCTGGCACAGAACAGTGTTCTGTTTTCCTGCTGTAAACAGTGTTTTTCAAGCTATTTCTTCAGTTTTCTCACAGGAGTTACTTATTTCCACTATTTCAAGTTAACCATACTACTACAAATTGTAGCGACATGGGAACCGATGCTTTGAATAGTCGGATGGTTTCTTTAGCAGAGTATATTGAGTTCCTTCAATATAAAGCATGTAAGCAGACATCTTCTGAGATAGCTTCTGTTGTTCAAACAGGTAATAGCGTGACTTGTTTCTCCTAATCTTCATCCTCTGAGTCTTGGGTCATTGATTCAGGTGTATCAGATTATATTTCTGGTAACAAATCACTTTTCACTACTATTTCGTATTCTCAATCTCTTCCAAAAGTCACAATGGTCAATGGGTCTCAAACCATGGCAACTGTAATAGGTCAAGCAAGCCAACTTCCTTCCTTACCTTTAGATTTAGTCCTTTATGTTCCCAATAGTCCTTTTAATCTCATAGTTGTTAGTCGCTTAGCCAAATCACTTAAATGAGCAGTTTTATTTCTTGATGACTATATTTTTATACAGGAACGCAGTACGGGGCGGATCATTGGTACCGGGCGTGAATCAAACGGACTTTATTACCTTATCCTTACTAAATCACGTGGACTCACATCTTGTCTTCCTTCTACATGTCCTGTTACTGATTCACCAGATTTAATACATAAACGGTTGGGACATCCCAGTTTGTCAAACATTTAGACTCCAACGTCGGTCTCTAAACTTCCAACCCAGCGTTAACTCCGCCCTGCGTCTCGTCAATCAGAACTATGTCATCAGCGAATAACATACATCATGACACTTCCCCTTGTATGTGTCGCGTCAGCACATCTAACGCCAAGGCAAACAAAAACGGGCTAAGAGCCGATCACTGATGCAACCCCATCTCCACTGGAAAATGATCCGAGTCTCCTTTCACAGCCCTCACCCGAGTCTTTGCTTCCTCGTACATGTCCTTAATCACCCTAACGTACGCCACCGGGACACCGCTAGCCTCCATACATCTCCATAAAACTTCTCTCGGAACTTTATCATAGGCCTTCTCTAGATCAATGAATACCCCTTAGATCCTTCTTGTAGTTATATTGTCAACCAGATCTTATGTGTGAAAAATGTGTGATTAGAGTAAATCAGACGAATCTTGCTTCTTGTTTAGCTAGAAACGAAAGAAACCTTATGTGAAGTAGTATTCAATGTTGGATTTGAGAAAGATAAAGGAGTTATAATATCTTCTCTTGTGTGGGAAGGAAATTTAGGACAGAAGAAAAAAATGACTTTTGAGGAAGTTACCGGGTAATATGCTTATTTAGTATATTATGGCTTTTGTATTTGAGCACAGTTTTTTCTTTACTGCAGTACCTCTTCTCTCTAACCTCAACAAGTTACTTTTTCCTATCAGAAAAATCTAGGTGACCCGTCGCACATTATTGACTTCACAAATTGTTAATCTTGATTTGCAGATTCTGGAGGTTTCTTAGTACATAGCCTCCTTACAACTCTAGAACAATATCCTAGTCTAGGCAGGTCTTATTGTATTTTTGTCATACATGAAGGGTTATACCTAAAGTTGGACAGTTTGGGAAAACATTTACCTAATCACTATCTTTATTATGGTAATTGAAGCCTGTTCAATCTTTTTTCTCTTTTGAAATGCAGGTATATTTTAGGTGCTGTGTTCTTACAGCTTTGCAAATTTCTAAGCCTTGAAAATCGCCCGTTTGTTCAAAAACCTGTGGATCCTAGCCTTTTCATTCATCGATTCACTGATCGTAAGTATTTATCTAGATCTGATTTGCTGGTTAATTTTAATTTTAGCTTCTTTCTTGACCACCTTGCCCCAGGTACCAACGTCGTGGCGATAGTTTATATTTTTTTTAAATTTCCACTTTGCATTCTTGATTACATTTTGGATTTTCGTTGTGAGAAGTTTAAAGATCTTGAATCATAAGGATTTCATTCTGCAAGCGTGATTTTTCTGCCCGTTGCTCTGGTATTTTAATGTGGATGCTTATTAGTTGGAATCTGGTTGCATCTTTTTTTTACCCTTATTTGGAGCCAATGATATAGCATACAACTTGCATATATTGTACAACTTCATTATTATGTGCTTCCCATATCCCATCAAGTAAAATAAATCATGAACCAACTCTTGGTATCAAGCAATCCCAAATTATCGGACGAAGGCAGTTATATGCAGGTCATTACTCGTTAACACTTAACATTTAAACAATTAGGTTTTTGTACCAATGTACACTAGAAGGACAAACATTATTTCCAAATGGAAGAGAATAAAAACATAAAATTGTGAGAAATTGAGAACTAATTCATGAAAACATATAGCAAGTGAAGACAGGAAATTTTACTATCTTTTTCAAGCTGGATATCAAAAATAAAGATGAGCCAAACCTCATCCCCTCTCATGTTCTTCTGATCTAGTATCTTATTTTCATGTATAAAGTACATGTTACCTCAATTTTCCTGCACAGTAATGCACATCTCTTGATTGGTATGTGCAAAAGAATTCTCTTTTTTTGTCCTGTTCCATCCAGAAACTTGTAGTACCTGTGGGGTATCTTCGCGATTACACCTTACTTACTATATTGCCTTTAGCTCTATTTTCCTTTCCTTTCTGTACTCCTTATTCTTTTTCAGATACAAGACTGCTGTTAGCTTGTTGGAGTCCACTAGTGAAGACTATCAATTTGTAATGTAGGTTTATATGGGGGAAGGAAGCCAAATATTTCTAGAACTGCACTTCACATTGTGGCCAGCATGAAGCGTGATTGGATGCAGGTTCTACATGATTTTTCTTTGCGTATAATTTAGGGGAAAATACATAAATTACCCCTTAAACTTGTCCCGAAAACTCGCTTGCACACTTAAACTTTACGGGCGTTGTTTTACCCCCTTATTCTCGTTCAAAGTGAAACTAGTATCCCCCTAAGAGGTGACATGGAAGAGAAGGTGTCCTCACCTTCCTGCTCACGCGTGAGAAGAAAAAGGAACTTTGAAATTGACTAAGTCGTACAGGTGTCATTTTTTAATTGGTCATTGTTCAATTAATTACACTTAATTTTTTCTTAATCCGTTATTTGGAAAAAAAGTTAAAAGTGATGCCTCCTTCTTCTCCACAATAAACCACCATTAACTCCACCTCCATTAACCCTCCACCTAAAACTCAAAATCTGACCGATCTAAACATTATGTGTAGTCCCACATTGGAATGGGAGTAATATGTACTTTGTAGACTATAGCTATAAATAGGACCTCTTGTATTATATTGAGGATCTAATATCAATAATGCATTTTTTCCCGTGCTTTCTCACATGGTATCAGAGCATTAGTGAGAAAAGATCGTTGTGCGTCATTCCAGCATTAACCGGGAATAAAGAACTTAGTCATCGTGCAATTTTTCCGGTGACCTAAGGCCTGTCTACGTGAAAGTCACTTTCTGTCGGTGTTGTGCTAAAACCAACACCAACACCACGAGGTAGATCACGCTCCGACGACCAACCCCTGAAAATTTATCCGGCAGAAAAGCTGTCACTATGCCATCTTCAGCTATCCAGAATCAAGTTCCATTTTGTGTCATGTTTCCCCACTTACCTTTGTTCTCTCTTCCACCCCGTATCTTTGGAAGCACTTGTTTTGTCCATAACCTTACTCCAGGAACAGATAAGTTAGCTCCCCGTGCTCTAAGTGCGTATTTCTGGGTTACTCGAGAACACAAAAGGGGTATCGATGCTACTCCCCTAACCTTCAGCGGTACCTTATGTCCGCTTATGTTACCTTCTTTGAAACCCAATCATACTTCACAGGTTCAGGTCATCACTTAGATATTTCTGAGGTACTACCAGTTTCATCTTTTGGAGATTCAATCACTATCTCCCATTCATCTTACTCTACATCTCCAACTCCACCACCTACAGCTCCAGTTGTAGCTCCACCACCTATAGCTCCAGTTCTTCCACATAATCCAGTTTAACCTTCTGCAGCTCCACCACTCTTGACTTATCATCGTCGTCCACATCCAGCATCTGGCTCAGGTGATTCACTCCCTGTATCAGATTCTGCACCTATTGCGGACTTGTCTCCTCTTACTCAACCAATTGCACTCCGCAAAGGTGTACGATCCACACTTAATCCCAATTCCCACTATGTCAGTTTAAGTTATCATCGTCTGTCGTCACCTCATTATGCTTTTATATCTTCTTTGTTCACTGTTTCGATCCCTAAGTCTACAGGTGAGGCACTATCTCATCCAGGATGGCGACATGCTATGATTGACGAGATGTCTGCTTTACATGTGAATGGCACTTGGGAGCTTGTTCCTCTTCCTGCAGGTAAGTCTACTGTTGGTTGTCGTTGGGTTTATGCAGTCAAAGTCGGTCGGATGGACAGGTTGATCGGTTTAAGGCTCGTCTTATTGCAAAAGGATATACTCAGATTTTTGGGCTTGATTATAGTGATACTTTCTCTCTCGTGGTTAAAGTAGCATTTGTTCGTCTCTTTTTGTCCGTGGCTGCTATACGTCATTGGCCTCTTTATCAGTTAGACATTAAGAATGCTTTTCTCCACGGTGATCTTGAGGAAGAAGTTTATATGGAGCAACCACCTGGTTTTGTTGCTCAGGGGCGGTTTAATAGTTGTGTGTGTAGATTGCGCAGGTCACTATATGGTTTGAAACAATCCCCTCGAGCTTGGTTTGGTAAGTTCAGCACAATTATTCAGGAGTTCGGCATGACTCGTAGTGAGGCTGATCACTCTGTGTTTTATCGGCATTCTGCTCCTAATCTGTGTATTTATCTAGTGGTTTATATTACTCGTAATGATCAGGATGGTATTACACATCTCTTTCAGCACTTCCAAACTAAGGATCTGGACAGATTGAAGTATTTTCTAGGTATTGAGGTCGCTCAGTCTAGCTCAGGTATTGTTATTTCACAACGGAAGTATGCCTTAGACATTCTTGAGGAGACTGGAATGATGGGTTGCAGGCCTATTGACTCTCCTATGGATCAGAATGCTAAGCTTCTGCCTGGACAGGGAGAGCCTCTTAGAGATCCTACGAGATATAGGAGGTTAGTTGGAAAATTGAATTACCTCACAGTGACTAGACCTGACATTTTTTTTCTAGTGAATGTTGTAAGTCAGTTTATGGATTCTCCCTGTGATAGTCACTGGGATGCAGTTGTTCGCATTCTTCGGTATATAAAGTCAGCTCCAGGCAAAGGATTACTATACGAGGATCGAAGGCCACAAGCAGATTGTTGGGCACACATATGCTGATTGAGCAGGATCACCTTTTGATAGACGTTCTACGTCTGAATATTGTGTTCTAGTAGGAGGTAATTTGGTCTCGTGGAAGAGCAAGAAACAGAATGTAGTTGCTCGATCTAGCGCCGAAGCCGAATATCGGGCCATGGCTATGGCGACGTGTGAGTTAGTTTGGGTCAAGCAGTTGCTCAAGGAGTTAAAGTTCGGAGAAATCAGCAAGATGGAACTAGTGTGTGATAACCAAGCTGCTCTTCATATTGCGTCAAATCCGGTGTTCCATGAGAGAACTAAAAATATTGAGATTGACTGTCACTTTGTCAGAGAAAAAATACTTTCGGGAGATATTGTTACAAAGTTTGTAAAGTCGAATGATCAACTAGCATATATTTTCACTAAGTCTCTATTGGTTCTCGTATTAGTTACATGTGTAACAAGCTCGGTACATATGATGTGTATGCACCGGCTTGAGGGGGAGTGTTAGTTATGTGTAGTCCCAAATTGGAATGGGAGTAATATGTACTTTGTAGACTATAGCTATAAATAGGACCTCTTGTATTATATTGAGAATCTAATATCAATAATATATTTTCTCCCATGTTTTCTCACACACAGAAATGATCTTACGACCCATAAAATAGCCATCAACCAACCTGAGAAGCCTGTTATTTGTCAGCACTGATATATTCCGTGAGCTGAGTTTTAATAAAAAATGATGGGATAAATGTATAGGTCCTGAAAAGTAGGAAAGGATGAGAGAGGGGGATATGCTGCTTATTATTGGGGAGCCCTTCAAAAATCGCATCGGTTAGATTGCGGCTGCCACTTTGGTTGTGACTCAGAATTACAAGTTTTTGATTGGACTGTTCAAATTAGGCTACACCTTTTTTGGTTGAAAACTTTAGACTGTTTGCCAAAATTTGGTCAAATTCTCTTCTTAAGAAATGACAATGAACTGGTGGTAGACTTGTAGCGTGGAAACAGTGATGGTGGTGTTAGTACTTGAGAGGGAAGAGGGGTGAGAGATGAAGTAAAGAAAGAGTGAAATGAAAACTAAGTAAAAAGAAAATAAAATTACATGGCATCTGACGTGGGGGGTGCGTGTAAATCACAGCCTGTCACAAGATTGGTTATGTGTTTCCAAGGAGGTATTAGACTCACCTCAGACAAGAATAGGGGATTAAAAAATTATCCGCAAAGTTTAATTGTGTAAGTGAGTTTTCGGGACAAGTTTAAGGGGTGGTAACTTATGTATTTTCCCTATAATTTAGTGTGTGAAAGTTACTGGATTAATATTTAATTCTATGGAACTAGATTAAATCGCTTACATTTTTGCACTAATCCATAAATTGTCTATAGACAGGGAGAAAGCCAAGTGGGGTATGTGGAGCTGCACTGTATATTGCTGCTCTTTTGCATGGACTGAGTTGTTCTAAATCAGAAATTGTAAGTGGTCTTTCCAGATTTCCTTTATATTGATGATCAGAATTGAGATCTTTTTCTAGATATCCTTTATATTGATGGTCAGAATTCAGATTTCTGTATAGACAGGCTTCATGTTGTAAGCTTTATTCCGCTTTCAACTTACGTATATCTGAAAAGTAATATAATGTGTGTGAAAGTAAGATTTCCTGGTCTTTTGTGCAATCTAAGCTGACCTAATCTCTCTTTTGTAAGCTTTGCAACTGTTTGAACTTTGATGCCTTTTAATGAAAACATCTAACCTCATTAAAAAAAAGTTTTATTCTGCTCTGTGAAACTCTTACGTGTTTTAGCTAGTTTTCAAGGACTTGTTCTTGGTCATTCTTGTTCTTGGACTTGACAACTGTTTTCATTTTACATTCTTGACTTATTTCATGTTCAAGCCAATGTAGCACAAACACTGGCGCGACTCCCACATTTATTGTTTATGGTGACGTAGCACAAGAAACATGATATTTCCTTTTCCCATTTTCTTTATTCATTTGGTGAACAGATCAAAGTCGTACACATTTGTGAAGCAACATTGACCAAGCGTTTGATTGAATTTGAAAACACAGAATCTGGGAGCTTAACGGTATGTACCATCAAAGCTGGTAGGATGAGCACTGCTGATACTTTAATATTCTCTGTTTTAAAAGCTTAAGGTGCATGTATTTAAGCATGTCTGCGGGTCCTTTTGTTTTTATTGGGAAGGGGCCCAGCTATTGAATTAGAGTCTTAAAAAGCAATGTAGTATAGTGAGGTGCTTCTGTCATGCTCAAATTTTGCGTTATCTTTGAGTTGGATATCTCGTGAACACTGAAAACACAAGGAAGAAAGGCAGGCATCTCAAGGGTGAACAAGCATAATGGGGTTTGGGATTCTTATCTTAAAGTTGGCATGGACATTGTGTATAACTTAATTTGTTACCAAATGCTGGAACCAATATCGTAAAACTTGTGTTTGCATACACATCAAGTACAGGGAGATGTGTGCTGATGTCATTGAGTGAGAGATTGACAACTTTGCCTCTACTAATGAGTATTTATGTTTCTTAATGCTCTTCTTGATGCTGTCAGTGTCACCAGATCTGGTATGTCATGAAGCCACCCAATACCTGCACTTAGGAAAAGATTTTAATTTCACATGCCTTTGACTTCTTCCTTCTTTTCCCCCCTCTTGTTCTACTAGCAGAGTCTAAAAAGAACTCGTCCATGGGCTAGGCGCCTCAGGCTTTAGGTCAATTTGATGCTCATGTCCAGGAGAACTCATCACCTAGTGATGTGCTATTTTTTATGAGCCTGATGTGCTTGATGGCATATATATTATTGTTGACAGTCAAAACAAAATTTTGATTCCGTCTTTTTTTCTTGACGCATTAATGTTGGAGTTTGATGCAAGTTGCATCTGTGGTAATGGCTTGTTATACAAAAATTTCCTTTCCTAGTTTCATACTATTACTTACTTGCAACTAGATTGAAGAGTTCAATACAAGAGCTGAGGAACTTGAGAAAGAAGAGAAGCTGGCCCCGCAACTTTCTTCAGGGTCAAAAGGATCTGGGATCATGGAAGTGCTATGTGAACACAAGGGAAGTGTGAAGCTGCCCTTTGCCCATGGTCTTTGTGAAAGCTGTTACAGTGATGTAATTACTTGGTAACCTTACCTTTTTAAGTTTTCAGTAGTATTGCTAAATCATATATAACGTTCATGAATGTGTTTGCAGTTTGTAAAACTTTCAGGTGGGCTTGATGGAGGATCTGAACCTCCAGCCTTTCAACGTGCTGAGAGGGAAAGATTAGTGGCAAAAGAAGCTCCTGAGGATCCAAATTTTTCCATGTCCAATCAGGTGGAGAACAATGGCGCTGAGTATTTGGAGGTACTCATTGAAGCTGCTACTTATCAAAAGCATTATTACCTTGTATTTGGGAAGTAGAATTTTATGCTTTCAAGAAAGCTTTTGACTGGTGGAAAAGACGCAAGTCGGTTTCTAAAAATTTTCAATTGAATGTTCTTGGATCTGCTGCATTCGCTCCCACTGATATCAAGCTCTTGATTTTAGATGGTATTTAAGGAAGTTCCAGCCTTCCCTGTGATTACTTTTTGAGAAGTCTTTCCGTAGGCAATGCCATACTGCCACTAGTACCAAATTCTTGAATCTAGTTGGTGGTTACTGGAAATATGCAGGCATTTTCTTGCTTTCTGTATAGTGCCTTACGTATTCTCTTTGTGTGTTCTTTTGGTTGATCATCAGCCTGAAAAGGGAGGGAACACTCAGAGTGTGACCGGGAGTAAAAATGTGCAGATGTCAGGGTCTGATCAAATAGGTAAATGTTTATTTTCTTCCGGAGTTAGAATGTTGGGACAAAGTTCTGATCAGGACCATAGAATGACTTACTTTTCTCTCAATTGCAGGGGCAATCTTAGGGGCTAAAATTGTGAATAATGCGACTCTTGATCCATTACATGGCACAGATTGTATGGGTCCTGATGATCATGATGAATCGGGGAACTTTTTAGATATTGATGATGTAGAGGTGTGCTGCTTCTTCTATGTCGGTTTTCATTTAGTAGGGGTGGTCACGATCCTTGTAAGTTGTATTTAAAAACCTATGGCAGCCTAGATGCAAAAGCTATGATCTTTGACGGATTTCATCCTGCCAGACCTCATCGCATGATACTTAGCAAATGATAGTATGATACCAACTGACCCTACTTTTCATCCTTTACTTAGAAAGCATCATTCCAAAATAAGTGAACTCTGTGTTATAACAGTTTGTTAGCAAATATATGAAAAACTATGCTGCTTCAGCAGAATGTGCTGCAACTTGTTCTATTTGCAGTTTACCTGCGGCAACTGGATTTAGTTGCACATTTGTGGGCATGTATTTCCTGGTTTACTAATTTGTCGTGGCTGTTTCTCTGTACCTGCATTGCTGTCAGGTTGACGGTTATCTTTTCAATGAGGAGGAGAAGCGCTACGTGAAGATAATTTGGGAAAAACTGAACCCAGAATATGAGGTGATTCAGTTAATTCGGTGCAAATCACCATGTAAAGTTGCAATGTAGATCGCAAGGTCCTATAGTGGACAGTGGTCTTATGATTTACAAATACATTAAGAAGTACAATGAATATACTGTTGGTTCTTGATATTACTATTAGCAGTTATAATAGAACTCTTGTTATGCTAGATCAATTCGGTTTAGTTTTTCTTAGTTATGGATTTTTGGTGATTCTTTGGTCTCTTCTACTAAGTTGCCCGTGGTTAAGCAAAGAGTGTTTTGTTCCCTTTGGTCCATCTTCACGACGATTTTTCTTATCAAAAAACAGTAGTCCGTACTCACTTCCTCACCTCCTTTCCCTTCCTTATTCTGAGTGAGCTTGCTGATCAATATTTATAGGAACAAGCAGCCAAGGAAGCAGCTGCATTAGCTGCAAAGAAGGCTGACGAGTCCATTTTAGAAAACTGTTCGGAGGATGTGCAAGCTGCACTGAAGCTTTCTGCTGCTGCTAATAATAATGTTGCAAAATCAAGAAAGGTTGTACTATGAACTTATCTTGAGTTTGTTTCCTGGTGAAAATTGATTCTCTATGTGTCATGTTGAGGAACTAAGAAACTATAGAGAAAGGTAACTTTGTTGATGTCAATGGTTGTTAAGAAGTTGATATTTGTTCCTTATCAAAAAAGAAGTTGATGTTTGTTATTATATACAAACACAAAATATTTGAAAAATGACTTGCGGTTTTCTCTTATATTTCTAAGGACTCAAGGCTTGGGTACAATAATCTAAAGTTAGACAAAAACATTCAATTTCTTTTAATGGTCAAACTTTTGAGATTGTTTCCGTGTTTCTTTCATGAGGAAGAAGGGATATGTTTAGTTTCTTAGTGTTGTATAAGCTAGTCTCTTTGTAAAATGTCATAATGCACAAAGAGGATGGAAGCTCTAGAGAATAGCACATGCATGTGAAATTTCTTATACACAATAGTTGCTCTAGAGATCTCCTGGAATTAGCTTATTCTTTGCTTTATGATATCATCTGCAGGAAAAACGACAGAAAAGGACTGCAGAACTGAAAACGTCAGGTCCTGCTCAAACCCCTGCAGAAGCAACGAAGCAAATGTTAACTAGGAAGGTATGTATGATAGAGGAAAAGGAACTTACAATCTTCAGAGATTTGTTGTAGTTGAGGAGACAGGCTTGAGTACTTTCTGGACGCTTGCAATTAATGTCTCAATGTTTCCTTGGATTGTAGTTGCTATAATCACTCCATTTGCTATTACAAATTTAGTCATCTTGCCTATAGCTGTATATATTTTGACTTGCCATTCTTAGCATAAGTTTCCTGGACTTCAGCTTTGCCGATACAGCAGGCTTGCATCATGTTCCAGTTTTTCTTGTTGAGTGTTGGTTTTGTTCAATTTCAACATATCTTAATCACTTCTTTTCCTCTTTGTCTTATGTTTACATTGCATGTATATCTTCCTCTTTTGCATGAAACAATATGTATCAGATTTATCGGTTGTGTTGTTTGTATCTTACCTTTGCTTTATATCATTTGATGCAGAGGCTGAGCTCTAAGATCAACTTTGATGTGCTAGAAAAGCTTTTTGACGAGTCTGTATGTGCTTCTCCTACTCCAAAATTTCTACAGAATTTCATTATACCTGCTTTTCGTTTCAATTTTACTCAGAATGTCAATGCCTAGAGCAAAGTATCGTTTTCTTTATTGAAAAAAATCATCAATTTTTGCCCTTACTGAAAAGAACATAAGCAGAATGTTCGGTATTGGTGGTGGATGGAGGTAGCTGGCGTTTGAGACGCAATTATGCATAATATTTGGATATTCAAGAAATGGTAGGAAATTAAATAATGAAAAGTAAATAATGTGGCATCAAAATATTGTAGATTTATTAGATTTTTCCTTTGCCGCTGCTGCTCATCTTTCGATATCTGCTATTAAAGTCCTGGAGATGCATGTGACAACTCTCTAATACACTCACAATATTTTTACTTCAGCTTGAGATAAATAATGTGGCATCACATATTTTTTTTAACTTCAGCTTGAGATATGAGGAATCCCCAGACCCCACTTGTCGGATCCCACTAGGTATGTTGTTGTTGTAGCTTGAGATATGAGAACAGTGAGCTCAAAGGAAAAGTGAGGTCATATCACTAGCCCCAACTTGTTTGGGACTGAGGCGTAGTAATAGTAGTAGTAGTAATTGTTGTTGTTGTAGTAGCTTGAGATATGAGAATCTATCCCGAGATATAAATTGTTCTATCCCGTTCGGCGGATACTGAATCAGTAGTTTCTTGAAAAAGGAGTAAGCTATGGTTAATCTTTGTATTTGATCTTTAGTTCAGCTCCTTGATTTCCCTATTATTAACATTGGAGGATTATAAAAAGACTGACAACTCCTGGTAGGGATCTCAACTAGATAAGAATTCCCAGAGTGCTTAAATTTTGACTTTAATTATATATAAAGGGGAGGGGAAACGGGGAAAGGGATTACAAGAATGAGGAATCGAACCTCACCAACAAGGTAAAAATTCAAGTAGCCAATCAACTGAACTACTAAGATTCTCCGCACCCTAAAGTTTTGAAGTTGCAGGATGTGCATTTGTTCATCTATAGGACAAATTACACAAATCTAAAGCATTTGTTGCTCTCATCTCCATAAATATGTTTAACTTGATCATGTTATTTATACAGGCAATTCGAGATAGCAAAATTGATCCCGAAGTAGACGAGACGTACGAAGAACCATATGCGTTACGATGAGGATGTTGGAGGATATGAATATGATCAACACTATGATTATGACTAATATTGAATTAATCTGCATTCCTTATTATTAATTTAATGATTTCCCCTTACAAAAAGAGTATATGAGAAGTCGGGTAACACATTTTCCTTCACCTGTATATTAGGAATTGTTGGTCCGGGTAGCCAATTGAATGTCAAAGTTATTAGTATGTTTTAATTATCACAATGATTAATTTATTTCCTGGGAACACCTCCCTGTACTGGAATATGAGATCTTATTCCATTCTTTCCTACTTATAACTGAAGTTTGCATAATTGAAATTGAAAGACTTCCCTTTCCATGAATGAGAGATGTAAAAAAAACTGTGTACCAAAATATTTTCCACAATCAAACAAAATATAGTTTTTCACCCAACAACAAGAAGCTCAATGTGGTTCCATGGGCGGGGTCTAGGGAGGGTAGTATATATGTAGACTTCAACCCTATGTTGTGAAGGTAGAGAAGTTGTTTTCGACAGACCCTCGGCTTAAGAAAAACATGTAAAGAAAAGAAATTGGTGAGATTCTTATTTTTTCCGTAATAGATTGGTGAGATTCAGTATACATGTACCATTACGTCTTCTTTTTTTTCCTTCTAATTCTAGGAAAATTACTCGCATCGAATTTGCTATTTTTACATTGAATGCTAGTCTATCGTAAACCTCTTGTATTTGAGCGTGAGATCGGCAATATAAGCAAGGACACACATGCGTAGTCAACTAAAATTGAGGCGTAGTAATTATTGTTGTACTATTATCACAAAAAAAAATGATTCAAAAATGCGTAGACATAGTGTTATATATCATCTCGAACAATTTTTTTAAAATTTTAAGAAATCCAAGGAAACATTCTCAATAATTGTAGATAAAAGTTTTCCCAAAATAGGAGTACAAGTCTACTTATAGACAAAAATGAGGAAAGTTTTTAAAAAGTGCAAGAATTGTTCAAAACAGTGAACCTAAATATAAACTCAATATTTTGTTACAAGCTCAATTCCAACTCACTCTTAAAACCAATTAGAAATCATCTCCTTATCCACAATCTTATTTTTTGTACAGATTCTCTTTTTCATCCTATATAATATAATAATGGACACTTCAAAAGTAAACAGAATCTTGAAACATCCAAAAAAATAATTTATAAAAAGTGAATAAAGAGGTTGAACTTTTCTTCTAGATTTCTCTTTTTTTAACCAAAAAACAAAAGTTCAATTATTGTGAGCCAATCTCTATCCTTTCTTTCATCAGCAAAGCAACATTAAAAAATTCATCCAAAGCTCTAACAGAAGATCCTTTGTAATCATCCTCATCTTTAGCAGCATCTTTAATCATTTCTTTAATTTCACAAGCTTTACCTCTTAATCTTTTCCCCTTTTCACTTTCACCCATAACTAGCTCAATCTTTTCAATTATGTCCCCATATCTTACATCAAAAGTTGTCCCTCTAGCCATTTCCACACAAACACCAATTTCTTCTTCCAATAACTTAGCATTAAAAAATTGATCAGCTGCCATTGGCCATCCAATTAATGGAACCCCATTAATAAGTGATTCAAGAACTGAATTCCAACCACAATTACTTAAAAATCCACCAATTGATTCATGTGCCAAGATCTCAACTTGAGGTGCCCAATTTAACACTATTAGTCCTCTTTGTTCATTTTCTTGAACTGTTTGAATAAACCCTTCTGGTAACCATTCTTCTGGTTTAAATTCAGCATTTATATCAAATCCTAAAGGTGGTCTAATTACCCAAATGAAATTTATTTCAAGACCATCTAATGCTTTTGCTAACTGCATCATTTGAGATGCTGAGATTGTATTTTGTGAACCAAAACATATGTAAAGAACTGTTTTTTTCTCCTTTCTATTCAACCATTCTTTGCATATATCTAAGGAAATTCCTAGTTCTTTCCTAGGACTTACTCTATCATTTTCTTGCAAAAGTATTGGTCCTATTGCCCAAACTGGTATACATAATTTCCTTCTAAAATACATCAATCCATTTTTGTCAAACTCTTCAACTGTATTGAAAAGAACTCCATCTGAATTTTTCCAAGTTGGAAGATTTTTCAACTGGAAAATTGAATAAGGATCATTACCATCTGCTATTGCTAGACTAGGTGACAATTGTGTCACATGAAATTTTCCAGCTTCTTGAAAATCAGGCAGTATAAACTCGAGTTTATCGGTATGTCTGTGAGGTAAATTTAACCACATAGAGTAATAACAAGCTAATCCAAATCCACTAGTACCACAAAAAATAGCATGGAAAATTCCAAATTCATGAGTTACCTTAGCTGACCATCCAAAAAAGAAATCTGCTATAACACAAATTGGTTTCTTGAAAAATCCAATCTTTTCCTCAGCAAGATCACTTAGAATTTTCTTGAAATTAGGCTCAATTGTAGGGGATACTTCAAGAAGCTTGAAAACTTGATTATAAGGGAGAGAATCAGTGATTTCAGCATCTAGTGGAAGTCCATATTCAGTACTGTCAAAAGGTATTTCAAGAAAGTGAATTGAAGAGATTGTAGAGAGTGATGATTTGAGTTTCTTGATGTTTAGTGGTGTATTTATGAAGATGATTTGATATCCCTTTTGTTCAAGTTTGAAAGCCAAGGCTAAGAAAGGGATTATGTGGCCTTGTGCCATGAAAGGGAAGAGGACTATGTTACCTTTTTTTCCTTCCATAGTTTGTACGATGGAAAGAAAAGAAGAAGAAGAAGAAGAAGAAGATGATGATGATGGGAAAATCGGAGGAAAAGAAGAATGAATTTTCTAAATAGGAAATGAAAGTTGTCCTTTTATCCTTGTTGGATTATTAATTGAGTTCCTATAGAGGTTTTTGACTTTTCATGTATATCATCATTTGGACCATCAAATCTTACTAGTTAGTGATGTAGATGAGAGTTTTTTATACAATACAATGGGTGTAAATTTAGTGGACGTTTGGACATAAGAATTGTAAAATTTTAAAAAAAAAGTAAAAAAGTTTTTCAAGCGAAAAAATATTTGGAAATTAGAGTTGTGTTTGGATATAAATATAATTTTGGATTATTTTTGAATTTTTGTGAGTGATCTGAGTGAATTCTGAAAATAGCTTTTTGAAGTTTTTTAAATTTTTGAAAAATTCTAAAATTCATCTTCAAGTGAAAATTAAAAATTTTGTGGCCATTTTCAAAATAGGAGAGACTAGGTGAAGGGTTAGCCTTCTGATTCAATTTTGAAAAAAGAAGTAAAAAAAAAAATCAAAAAAAAGTAAATTATTTTTCATGGCCAAACGGACTCTTAATTCTTGTTGTCCTTTTTCTCCATTTTCCTTCCCAATCCCTCTAAGCAATTAGATATTAAAAAAAAATAAAAAAGAAAAAAGAATGTGTTATTAGAGATAAAAAAGGAGGACCATAGAATTGAAAAACTTTTTTCCCCATTATTGTAAACTTGGTGATAGGGGTCTTCCCAATTCAGGACTTCTCCCGATAGATAAGGTAATAGTAAAAGATATCAACATCATTAATTTAAAAGAATAATATTAATCCAGATTATGAATATTCAAACCAGTAATTTTGGACCTTTTCTCATTTCATTTCTACCTTACAATAACTACGCATAAATTTCACATTTACTTAATATAATTTTAAAGGAGATTCAATTATTGTATTATCTAATTTTTGTTGTCATAAACATTTATAAAAAACATTTATTTCATTATTTATAACGTTTTTATATCTTAACATTAACATGTCATTATTAGACGAGCAAACTTCATTTGTAAAAATCTAGGAAAAACTAATGACAATAGGTAGCCACAAAATAAAGCATATAATTAACAGCCCAAAACTAATTAGAGGGCTAGCCCAAGACCACT
Organism: Nicotiana otophora; assembly: GCA_000715115.1. NCBI lineage: Eukaryota > Viridiplantae > Streptophyta > Magnoliopsida > Solanales > Solanaceae > Nicotiana > Nicotiana otophora. Next base: position 52,675 of record AWOL01S0018554.1, read on the forward strand.
CCCACTCTTCCCCCTCTCTATGGCATCCTCCTCCGCTCTCTCCGTTGTTCCTTCGCCGCTGTGAGAATTCAAACCACACCATCCGTTCATCCTCACCCAACACCACAACCACCACCTCCTCAAAACCCTAACTTCCTTCTCCCTCAGCCGAAGAAGTCGCTGCCGAACGCCGTCGTTGCAAGTATCGCCTCTGTATTGAACCACCAATCAACGCCCTCCGTCATGATCCACTCCCGAGGGGACCGCCTTCACCTGACGACCGTCGTCATATCACTTTTTTATTCTTCTATAATTGAATATTTGCCCACTATTCTCTCTTTGCTTACATAAACAGTGGGCGTTCCCACAAAAAAAAAATCTTCAAGAATGCTCCAAATATAGGGGATATATACTATTCGGAATTAATGTTTATTATTTGGTTAAAAAATCAAAATTATTCAGTTAAATAATAAAATATTTGGGAAATTTGCACTATTAATCCCTTAATTATTGATAAATTCTAATTTTAATCTTTGTGGTATTTGATTGAGTATATTTAGCCTTCAATTATACTAATTTATATACAAAATAGACTGTCACTATACAAAAAATATACTAATAGACTGTCATTATACAACTTATATACAATAGACTGTCACTATACAAAACATATACAAAATAGGCTGTCACTATACAATTTGTATACAATAGACTGTCACTATATAAAATATATACAAAATAGATTGTCACTATACAAAAAACAAATATACTAAATACACTGTCACTATACAAAAAATATACAAAATAGACTGTAATATATAAAATAGACTGTCACTATACAAAAAATATACAAAATAGACATTTCGAACTATTAGATGTAATATGTTTGGCTCGGAGGGCCATTTCGTGTCAATT